>JAPZDZ010000011.1:7017420-7030611 GCA_029783805.1 Acanthurus tennentii
TGTACAGAAGTGTGTCATTGTAATTCCTCTCCCTTGTAGGAGATCCCTGAAAACGCAGCAGACATCGCTCACCTTGCTCACCTGCACAAGCCCAGCATGCTCAGCGGTGCAGATCTGCGTTACATCAACAGCAAAGCCTGGGAATTTTTACGGCATGACTGGAATGTAAAGATTTTTCTAAGCTAGAAAAAGATAAAGGGACATCTGTTTTGGGCAGGGCTCTATATTAAATGGTATTCTAGTTTCAGATGGTGCAGAATGCATTTATTTTGGAAGGATTAAGTATTATTGTGATTTTCTGTATGTGATGCTACTGTTTGTACTTTGTGTGTGTGTGTGTGTGTGTGTGTTTATTCAAGGTTGACTGGAAAGCAGAGCCAGAGCCGAACCAGCATTGCTCTCAGATGTTTGTGAAACATGCTCTTTCTGTGTTCGGACTCCACTGGTCTCTCCTGGATGTCAATGTTGTGGCCAGACAGGTACAGCAAAGTGCAAAGTGGAGATTCAATTTGTACATAATTTCGACCTCATCATTAAGGTTTTATGTGACAACTCAGGAACACAGGACTGAATTTCTGCAGTGTCTGTTTAGTTTAGATAAAAAAAGAATCATTAACATGGCTCCATGCTTTTCTGAAGACACAGCAGCAGCATTATTCTCACCTGTTAATGGTCTACTAAAACAGTAAAGAGCCTTTAAAGAGCCTTGTTATAAAATCAGCTGCCACAACTGTGCCTCCTTATCCTCCCTGGTGAATAAAATAGAATAAATAAATGCACCTTTAAAATCTGTAATCTCATTGCAGGGAAAGTAGGATCCTAGAAGACACAACACAAATGTTGAGGGCGAAGACATGAGTACTATAACACAGCCAGGAGTGGGCGGTCAGCAGCATTATCGTGGGATGAAATGAAATGCATGAAAATATAAGTGGCAGTTATTATTTGGCTTGACCATGCATTTAAAATGCAGTCTTCTCCAATAAGTCATCTGCATTCATGCCTTTTTCAAGAGTTACAGTTTTTTGGTGTTCATGTTTAATTAATGCAGATTATATTTGATTGTTTTGAGTACCAACCTTAAAAGTCTAGTGTGAAGGATTCAGGGGGATGTGCTGGCATGTAATATTGAAAAATATGTTTATCTTGGTGTATAATAACCTGAAAATAAGAATCACTGTGTTTTCTTCTCTGTAAAATAATGCTTTTTATGTCTGTGTGGAGAGGGTCTGCCATGTTGCACATTGTGTTCGTACAACTAAAAAGAGTATGTGTATGTCAGTCTGTGGGGTGGATCTGTGGAATGGGTTAGGTGATGGATTGAAACAAAGCACTGATTTAAATCAATTTAAAAAATGCTACAAAAAAGAGATTTTTGGGAGGTATATGGAAGAATACAAGTTGTCTTAAATACTGTGGTTGTAAATATAGTTGGATCTGTCTCAATTTTCATCTTGATTTATTTAAAGTTGTATTTAGATTTTGTCTTTATTTATTTATGAATAAATGAGAAAGGTGTAGGGATATATAAGGTTTACTTCCACCTACTCTTTTTTCGGACACTAATTTATGGTTGTTTTCTTTCTGCTTTTAAATGTATTTCTGTTATGTTCAAAATAAATAAATCAATTCAAATTGTGTTGCTACAGTGGCTCAGATAAACCAAACTCTGGTTCAAGAGAGAGCCCTTTGTGTTTGTAGTGAGTTTCATGCGAGTTTGGAGGTGGGGTGGGCAGAAGGTCCGGTGTAATGTGCAACGTCTTCACTAAATATCACTAAATCCAACACACAGGAGCCTTAAGTGATGCAGATGATGAATCAGTCCCTACTGCATTAAATCACAAAATAGGAACATTACTGTTCTAATTATCCATATCACTTTACATGTTTTTAGGATAAATGTGCAGGTTGCAGTTTCTACACCTTTGTCCATGTTTCAGGTGGGGCCAGGAGTGGTGTTCCTGACGTTAAACCACAGTTTCTTGGGCCGTGGTGTTATCATGCACTGTGTGACTCCAGTGGAGCCTCTGTTGCAGTTAGTCACCCACATCATGTTTTATCAGGCTAATATCCCGCCTGTGGTGCCAAAATTCATCCTCAAAGCAGAGTGCATTCAGGTACAGTACACACTTACCTTCTACTGTTCTATAGTCCTTCATGTCGGCATGTTTTAGAGGAAGATTTGCTCATAGTGATAACCCCTCAAGAATTATCACCAATTTTTTGCTTTTAAGGCCTGTTTAACCTGTGCTTTTGGTTTTAAAGTACATTTACTTTATGGTACCTGTTTTCCAGTAGCAGTAAGCTCTTATGATATATTTTGATAATATTAATCTAAACTCTCATATAAACTAAATAACATATAAAGTGTGAAAACTACCTCTAGATCACTGTTATTTATTAGCAAAGAGTTTATTATTCAGAGTTTTTCTAGTTTGAAGAGATCATTGTGTGCATTTGCCTCCCACTCTGTCTTTGGTTCAATGCTGCCTCCTTATTCCCAGTAGGAATGACACAACATAGTCACAGAAAAGGTGTAAATAGTCCTCATTAAACTTGATAATTAGCTGTGAGCTGATGCGAAAACACACAGTCACTGATTTAACCTGAAGCCAAATGAAACAGTTGCTTAAAAAACAAGGAGAAATGTATGTTATTTTATTTTCAGAGTGGATCATCATTGAAACAGATTAAAGGATTTGGCTTAGATAGGTTTAGTTTGTTTGAAAGATAAACAACTTGACCGAACAAGAGAGCATGACAGATGCAGATGGGGATTGTGTGATTGTGTGATTGTCTGTATGTGGAAGCGGATTTTTTTATTTGCATCTGTCTTCCGTCATCCAAAATGCTGCATCAAGGTTTCTTCTCAAAAATTCACCATCATTTTATATTAACTCCAGGTTTTGAGATGTGTTTTGGTGAGCGTCTTCCATTTCCACGATCCTGTCATGTTGTTTCTTTGTTTGTAAGCTTCAAAAAACAATTATTTAAAATGACTGTATTCATTAATTTTGGCACTTTGTTTCACTATGTGGTCTTAACGCACACAGCCATCAGAGGTAACTCAGTATTAGAGAATAGTTCAGAGCTGAAGTTAAGTGTGGACTGAAATGCCAAATCTCAGCAGCTGATGTGAGGAGACATTTAATGAACAGCACTTCACACCGAAATCCCTGCTGTTCGATTATAATGGGTCACTACAGCAAGACTGAACAAAATACTGATTATTCTTTTAGTTTCTTTTAATTCACCTATTTAAGTGAAGTCTGTTGTAATCTTCTACAACTGAGCCACCTGTTTGATCATAAAGAGCTCAGGGAAAGAAAAGGAGTTTGGAGGAAGTGTTAAGCATAAAAACAAACATATTTCTAATGGACTTCAAGTGGTTAACAAGCTGTAATAAATCATACTTGTTAGTATAAGTAAATATTCATTTTTACTCAGTGTTTGTCTTTTGTCACAGCTTTCTGAAATCATGTCCAAGTCTGTCCAGTAACCTCTTGTTTTCTTTTTGTGTCTAGTTTGAGCGAGATGTGATGATCTGGAATAATAAGACGTACATCTCCAAGCCTCTCCTGGTGAAGGAGGACTCAGCCATCCAGAAGCACAGGCGCTGGTTCAGTCAGTTTTACAGCGAGAACAGCCCCCGGCTGCAATACCAGCGCAACACTTTGGACTTCTGACCTCCCTGAACTGCAGGAGGAGAGATCAGCGGAGAAGATGTCAGGTCAGGGTTGACATTAATCAGAGGTCTCGGAGGAAGGAGTCCGGGATTGATTTTAATCTGTCACATATGATGAACTGAAAGAGGAGAGATGAGATGAGATGAGATGGGGCTAGATAACCTGACTTAACCTGACTGTCTAGCTTTTTAGACAAGTGCCTTCTGTTGTCATATCAGTACATTTGACTGGTAGAACTATTGTAACTGGATGAATTTAGACCATAAATGTGAGTCTCTAATGAACTGCAGCTAATTCTCAAAGCAAGTAAGACTATGAACACCATGATTGCCTTATTGTGACACTATCAGACTGAAGACGTTTGAAAATGTGACAATGTAAATAATTACATACAGTACACTGTGACAGATATATAACCAGTAAATGTCTCATGCTCGAGTGACAGTCTCAGTTAATATATATGATTTTCTGTACGTTTGATTTGACTTTACATAAACCATCAGCCTTAAATTTGAGTTCAGCAAAAAGGCTTCTTCTTCTGCCGTATGTTTCACAATACTGTGATTTGTGTCTTTCTTTATTTCTCACTCTGCACTAGAAAATATTAATCTGGCCTTTGAAACTGTACATGTAAGCCTTTAAGGCCTAGTCAAACTCAGGCACAGATTTCCTGTTTTGTGTGTTTGTTTTCTGATTGATATCTCTGGTTACCCAGCAGTCACCTGACAGTGACTCATAATATGGTCACAACAGTAAGCGGTGACAAGTTTAAGAACCACTTCATCATTTTATTTTATTTTTTTAACATAGTAGACATATATTTCAGAATTTTGTCATAGTATGACTGGCACTGATATGACTTTAATGTAGTAAAATTTATTTGCAAAATGTTGCACGCTGGCACATCCAGCAGTTAAAGCTTCAATATTTGGAACCACGTTTAAGGCCAATTTATCCAATATTCCGCTCAATCTTTTCAGCATCCAAATTTCTGGCTCTTTAGCTGCTTAATGCTCCACTTTGTTCACCAGCCCGTAGCTCACTGTTTCCATCTAATGTCCTCTATTTATGTCATAAAAACATAGATTATCAACAATAACACAGACAGGATTTCACAAAGAAAAAATAACAATTCCAAAACATGTTGAGCTATTCCTTCAAAAACCTCAATTGCAAATGCAGTTAGTAAGATAATGTGGCATAAATGGTGATTAAAGATGAAGTGATCCTTTACTTATGAGAAATTATGTTCTCTGTTCTGGAATTATAAGATGCAAGACAGTTATCATGCAAGGAAAATAATATTTTCCTTCCATTTTAACCTCTTCTGACAGTTAGCACAGATTAGCTGTATTAGCCACACAGATTGCACGTATGTGAAAACAAGTACATCTTGTAAGACTGTTGGAATGTTTTTGCTTAAAATATTTTTAGATCTTGAAAGATTTAGAGTTTGATATATTTTTTTTTGTACATTAAATGTTAATTTGCTTTTCCAGATTGGTTAAATGTTGTGATTATTTTGATTTGCATAAAAATAAACCTTATTTTTAAGACAACCTTACACAAATTTCAGTTCTGATAATTTGTGACAGAGAAACAAGATGGAAAATGTTTCTCTTAATACACCGTCATTAATGTGTTCCCATCATTGCTGTGGCAGGTCTGCATGTCGGGCAGGCAGCAATATGCATTTTAAATGTTCCTGTTGTTTTTTTTACTCCTGATGAATTTTGTTGCGACCTTAGTGACTGAATCTAGGATGTCTCCAATGTTGTGACTTTATTCACTGTGTGTTAAATATGAAATGTATAAAAGTATTAAAGCAATAATCTTCAGTTGTCTGCAGTAATGGGCAGGGCATATTTGGGATTGCTTGGGTTTTAATTTCCTTCAGAGAAAGCAGATGGCAATAGAAGAGAGAAGATAGGCTGGAACGATGCACTATACTTCTTATGAATAACAGATGAAGTCTTCCTCTCTGTTTTTTTCAATATAAAACGTATTTTAATATTTGGCTAATCTACAGATATAATGTTTACTTAAATGTGCATACTAGTCTGCTCTGCTCTAATGTGTTTGCTCATGCATTTCTGCATTCGCAAAAGCTTTTCCGTGGCACTGAATACATTATCGTGGTAAATTGAGCGGAATAGTGAAATGTTCGCTGCAGCACTTGGCCAGTGGCACTTCTCTCAGGCTCATATTATTGCTCAGCACTCCCTATCTGCGAATGCGCTTATCTTATCTGGGTTTATGGTGGGAGAGGACTGTGTCGCCCTTGTTGTACAGACGCATTACATCAACAGTTGGCTGACTTGAGCTTTGTTCAGAAAGAAAGTAGACTTGCTGTAATGAGGGAACATATTGAGCTTGTGTTAGGGCTGTGTTAAATGTATCAAAGAGACAGAATAAAAAGTCTCATTGTTACGAGGAATGGCTGAAGCAGAAGTCCTTGAAACGGAGGAGGAAGGCGTTGTTACACTTGAAGGAAAGCACCTGCTAGCTACGGAAGAGACTGATGTCAGAGTTTTATATACACGAATGAGAGCAGAAGAGCATGAAGACGTGAGTGATCCAGTCATACAGCCTCTGCTTCAGCACAAACATCAGGACAGCTGTGATGAGAATCACAAAGCAGACACGCAAACAGCGACAGATGGGGCTGACCAAAATACATCTGTTCCACAAGGGTTGGAATTGGCTGGCAGGGATCAGACCGGCTGCAGTGGAAGTGTCAGGAGTTTGTGCAGTGACAGCAGCCGGCATGAGTGCCCCATCTGCAGAGAGCTGTTTGACTCGCACGGGGATCACCGCATAACCTTACTCAACTGTGACCACACACTGTGCCTCCACTGTACATCCGGCATTATGAGGCGGGCCAAGGACCCGGGCCGACTGCAGTGCCCCTTCTGTAGACAGACCACCCCGTTCCCGCAGTGGGAGATCAGAAGGCTGCAGGAAGATTCATACAGTGGCTACGTATACGAACCTGGGCCGCCCCTTGTCATTGTCCCGGTTCCTGAACCTCAGGTCGTCCAAGCATCATCTTTATGCTGCTTTGCTCTGGAGAGGCAGCTGGAGGCGCACACGCACATAAACATATGTGGATGCTGCATCTACCCTTCCTGCCTTGTCAGGGGGCTGAGACTGATTCGACTCAACTCTCTCTGCTTCTCCATCTCTGTCCTCGTGCTGCTCTTCCTGGTGCTGCTGGGCTGCTTTCTCTACGTGATTGTTCCTTTTATAATGCTGTCCATACTTTTTGGTAATGGCTAAGCTTATAGATGATAAATTGAGTGATTTCAGTTGTCTGAAGCGATGAAGCCTTTGTTTTATTCTTGGACAGACAAATGTTATTCACTGTTCTCTTCCATTGTTTAATTAGCCTCATTTCTTATCTTTCATCAGATATAAGCTGATAATTTTCCAGACTCACCTTTGGACTCGGTAATGCCTGTAGCAGACTGTAGATATATAATTGGAAGTAGTTCAATTTTGAGTCGTCAAAAGTTTTGCCGACTCTAAAATAGAATATTTTTAGTAAATTAAATGTATTGAAAAAACTAAGCCAGCACCAACAAGTTTATCATAAACCATTTCTAAAATATCTCTAAAACTGAAAGGATCCTGCCTCTTATCAGTTTGACAACCACTGACTTTTCTTTGAAGCATGCTGCAGCTTTGTAAATGAAGGTTTGACTTTGGATCAAAACACTGAATATCTTTCTGGGTCTTGTATTGACCTAATTCTCATCCGAACAGCTCAGATGCTCTCTGCTGTTAGTGCTGCATATTCTTTAAAAAAAAAAAGAAGCTTGATCTCCTTTCACAGTGCACATGAGGGAGACTTAGACCTACAGTTTAATCCTTTATATTCGTGTCATTCATTCAAAGAAGGGAAGCGTGAGCAAAGATGAAAGCTGACAGTTACATTTTTTGTTGTGCTGTTGATGCACTTACACCTTTGAGTGTGCTACTATGTGTCTGTGCTATTAAATGGATATACATAAATAATCTCATAGACCAGATTTCTTTTCTAGAAATATCTTGAGTTTGTGAAGAATACGCTATCTTTTTTTGAATGTATTCATTGGAAAACTACAGTACAGAGATTCTTCCTTGAGCTGGTTGCTCTCAGATGTATAACCACAATGTATCCAGTTTGAATCCATTAAAGCGTTAGTTATGACAAACCCCTAAAACATTTTTGGTGCTTTTGTACTGTTTAATACCAAATAAAATTTTTAAAAGGTAAAAGATAACTTGAATATTTTTTTAAATGTTTAAATTTAGCTTGAAAGTTTTTTGTTTAACAGTAAAAATGTGCAATGTTAAAGGGATCGCACATAGAAAACATCCACTGGCCACAGTATTATCACACTCTGCTCAAATTTCTAGTCCATTTTTGACTTTGCTTTTATTTTTAGTTGTATATTACCTGCCGAACACTAAATGGCAGATGGAAAAAATTAGCTGTTCAATATAGCTCAGCATTTGGCATCCAAAGAGCCAGATATTTTTCTCTGGAGAACATTGTTTCTACAGGTGGATGGAAAAACAACTTTAAACGTATCTGTTTTTGTTGCAGTAAATGTGTCAACTGACAGTTTATACCCCGCAACAATAAAGAGAATATTAAAGATTTTTTTCAGCTTGTCCCTCTGCTCCCAAGTGACCAGTGAGTAAATTTATCCAGCTTTATCAAATTTCTCTTAGTAGAGAACAATAACTGCACACACAGGTGGTACAGGTTTTCAAAAGATCCTCTATAAATTTAATGCTTATCCATGTTAATGTGTTATCTGAAGGTGCAAAATTTAGAGTTAAACAGGGATTTAGTCATTTTAATTGCGGGATTTGCTTTCTTATGTGCAAATGTTCTGCTGAACAACATGTCTGCCTGCTTCCCTGATATCAAATCCTTATTCTCTCCTTATTCAGTGGACTGTCTAAATTACTGAAACAAGATTTGGAGCTGAAAGGCCTCGACCTCAAATGAAACTAAAAATTGATTCTTATTGATCAGGCCTGCAGCCCCCCACAAGGTCTTGCAGCATTTCAGAAGCAAGGCTGTAATCTAAAATCTTAGAGCATCTTTGTGTTCTGTGCAGCATGAATACTTCAGCTCAGCACTGGGACAAGCAAGCAAGCAAGCAGGCAAGCGCCGAGGGGGCTGACACATCTATAATTTATGTGAGGACTTTACACTACATGAGAATTACATCAGATAGGCAGGCATCCATCTGCAGATGACTCATTGAGGCAATCCATTTCCAAGACATCATCAGCTCTGTTTATGTCAAAGGCAGAACATGACCTGTTTTACTTTCCACTTCAATTGCTCGCTGTGGACTCCATGGCATAGGCATCCAACAGCTATCAGCCCCATGCAAAATGCTGTTCTATGCATTTAAGTGACCCCCCCAACATATCCTTTATTGTATGCTTCTTTACACCATTCAGCTTGGACATGTTAAGTTCAGAATAAACGTGCTCTGAAAAACGCTTTTTATCTGCCGGGAAGAGCAGCATGAGGGGCCGAAGACATGCAGTTTGCAGACAAATGTGTTGTTGTCATGCTAAGCGCTAAAGCATGTAGGAGTTCAAGTGTTACATGCTCTGTCTGTTCTTTCTTCTCTTTTCTGCTCCAACTTTATGTTTCATACAGGGACATGTCTTTTTTGATTTTTGATAACAATTTTAATTGAACTCCCAAATTAAAACAGCCTGAACCCACAGATTTTATCTTCAAAATGGTGCTTCAAGGCCTTTTCATTGCCACCATCATCACCTCTGCAAAAACTGCTTCAACAATTGACTTAAGAGAGCAGTGAAGCTACAGCAGCGGCTATGCAGCATAGCTAATAAACCTGCACTGGCTAGTATAGTTTTAATGAAGTTGTTTTCATGAAATCAGGGAGCTGAGAAGGCTGGTGCTCTATGTGTTAAACTAGTGTTTCTGTGTTTTCTGTTAAACTAGCTCGTCTCACAGTCTTCTCTATGGCTCAGCTCATGTTAAACATTAGAGACATGCACTTAAAGGGAGAGATACCATAATGTGTTGCCTTGTTAGCTTACAGTCTAAACCAGCTGTGACAGCTAAGTTTATACAGGGCTGTTATACATTGTAAAAGGCTGCTACAGTACACAGCACATATGGATCATTACATGCAATAGCTTGTGTAGCTTAAATAGAAATCTGTCATCAGTTAGGGGGCTTTCTTAAAAGGCTGGTGTATTTTCAACAATTTATTTTAGAATACGAATATGTTGTTGTGTTCAGTTATATTTCTGAATTGACTAAAAAAATGGTACATTCTCTTAGTTCAGGGGTCTGTAAATTTTGAAATCAAAGAACTTTATTAAAATGATTTTAAATAATTTTCTCTGAATGTATACACATGCTTACACTTTCTTTTATTCACACTTTAAGATTCAAACTTACCTGGGCAAGCTAGATTTGATTCGTCACATTTTAAAGCCAATCAAAGGTTAGAAAACTGACAGCAGACCTGTCAGAACACAAAGAGGGATTTTGCATTATAGTGAAAGTTTAAAAGCAAAAATGGTGGAGTGTGAACTGAATTTATGCCTCAATCAATAATTACTGTAACATGGTGGTAGATATTATTGCATGTTTCACAACCACTAAAGCTGTGTCAGCCACTGCTGTTTCCAAGCTAACAGGCTAATAAACAACATAATAAATGAAAAATGCTAACTACATCAGTTAGTTGCAGATTTTGGTGCAAAACAGACTCCTTAACTGAAGAGGAGCTCAAACATGTACAGCTGAATCTCTCTGTGTTTTTTCTGACGGTAACTCACATATGCACAAACACACAAATGTCACTTTAACCTTGCAGAGGACTGCGTGGGAAGTATGAGTCTGTATTACTTCTGTGTGGGCGAACGACTCAAAGTGTGAAATGAAGAGTGTTGCTGTGTGTGTCCGTGTGTTTGTCCCTGTGCTGTGCGGATTAGCGTGTATGTGTGTACACTTAAGTTTGAAAGCCTGCGATAATCTGTGTGCGCTAGACTGCCTGCGCTTATTTCTGTGTTTCAGTCTCACTGAGCTGGAGAGTCTTCATAGGACACTTTTGTGTTGCTTTAGCAGCAAACAAGCAAGCTTATTATATAATGGCTGCAGAGCAGATTGGTCCAGCTTTATCGGTGTATGTGTGTGTGTGTGTGTGCGTGTGCATGTGTGTGTGTGTGTTTGTGTGGCTGATAAGTGGGCTGGAGGAGAGGGCCCCATAACCTCATTTCACAGGAGTCAGGGCCATCCAATAATGGGGAATTTACAACTGCATGGCATTCATGCAGAGGCTGGGAGGACAAGCATTAGGTTTTCTGTGCAACAGCAACATTTTGTCGTTTTTAACACTTTATCACTGAAAAGGATAAAGTCTTCTCCCGTCTGTGTGGCTGGCAGAGTTCTTTCTGTGGCACTAGAACCAATAATCCAACGTTTTTAAAAATATAAATTATAGTTTTATGGTCTATAGACACATTGAAAACTGTTTTGTAACAGAAACTAAACACAAGAAATATAATATTGTTGCATTGCCTCAAGAGACGTTCTCTGTCTCTGCCTCAAGGTTTTTTTTAACGTGTTGTCTTTGAGTGTTTGTATAGTGATGATGGCAAATAAAAGCTGTAACTGCAAGTCTCTGTCACTGTCTCGTTAATATAAAATCTGAATTTCTATATTTTGAGATTTTAGGATTTAAGTTTAAGTGATGGAAAAAGCACACCTTATTATTTCAGAAAATGTACCTTCCTCAAAAAGAAAAACACAAAAAACAATTAAAATATCTTGCTGTGAAAAAGACATTCCTGTAGCAGAATGCTTACATTTCCCATTAAAGGTTGACATTCATTAGACAGCAGTGGTTCATTATCATATGCAGGACTGGATGATATGGCTGAAAGCTTTAAAACAACAAATCAGTGGACTTTTTACAAAGGCTAAAAATCAACTTTAAGGCTTAATCATTTCAAAGAGGTGAATCTTGAAACAAAGTGAAGTTAAATAAAAAAAATTAAATTCAAAATAGAAATAAATCCATTGACATGCATTAAAATGGTATGGACAAAATGTTTAATATAAGCATTTGTCAGAGCCGCGCTCTGTTCCCTTCAGATATGTAGAATTTGGTCAATATTTTCTAAAACACCCTGGTTTATTGTTACAACTCAGTATGTGGTGGATTCCTTGAAGAAAAATATTAGAACAACAGTGCTTAAAATGAGGTGTAGAATTATTTAGCCAGCTACCCATAAACAATTTTGTTTCCAGGTCACAGAAAGTACATTTTCCTTGTTAAAAGTTGCGACAGAAAACAAAACTTACCTAATCATAATTCAGACTAGCTCATTTTGGAAGCACACAGCCTGCAGCTAATGACTATTGATTTTTTCAGCTTTGTGATTAATTTATCAGCTCACTGCAAGGCAGAGACACCACAGTGTTGAGTCATTCAAAATTCAGAACACTGTTGGGGGATTTTATACTGGCCTCATTTACAAAACACCTTGTTTTTCAGCCGCAGCCATTGTTACTTAACACATCATGAAACCCATTGGGACCAAATATTTAAATAATTGACCATTAATAATTAAAATGAGATGATTGGTTGCTTGAGCGAGTTCACAAAACGAGTCTTTTTAGGACTGAATGAATTTTTTTCTTGTTATTCTTGTTGCCAGGGTTGTTTTGTTTCCCTCTTCCCTGTGGTGATGAATACGCTTACTGTCGACTTGCCAATGAATATTTCCTCCGTGTAAAGATCCCCTTTGTGTGCGCGCGTGTGCACATGTGCGTGTTTTTTTTTTTTTTAAATCTTGTTTCCAAGGTAACCAGGAGGTTGATTCTGCTCATGTATCAGGCTGCAGTTAGTTAAACACTCCGAAACGCGGGGTCAGAGATTACACAACATCCCTAACACAGTCTGATTCCACTCCTTGTCGCATGATTACGGAAAAGAAGACAGGCGGCTCCGCTCGCGTTCAAGCTGCAAAGACGGATGGCTGCGTGAATAATAAGCAGTCAAAGGGGGTCGGTTTCGACTTTAGTTATACAGCTCCACCACAAGTCGAACTCTCCCAGTTTGGAAGAACATAACTCACATCAAAGCTCGTGTCCATGGCTCAACCCTGACCTGAAACCCGCTAGATTGGAATAAACACCCCTCCCTCCATCTGCTCTGGTGCAATCAGGCTATCAAATCTCACCACCGTCTGGTTCTCATTACAAATCCTCACGCATTAACAAAGCCCATGTTTCTATCTGAATACATTTTGCAGACTACCCATGCCCTGCAGGTAACTTCATGTGCGCTACCTCCACCGATCTTGCCTTTCATGTCCTATTATTACTAACATGGTAATCGAGTGTGTTTTGAGCAAGTAAGCACATTCATTTTTCATACGATCAGCTTCTACTCCAGCATCCTCATCAGCGGGAGCAGCAGCAGCAGCAGCAGCAGCAGCAGCAGCA
>JAPZDZ010000011.1:7043230-7054452 GCA_029783805.1 Acanthurus tennentii
CCCCGAGAGGATGTGTGGGCAACACCAACATCTGGAAAACAGGGCCTCTCTTTAAACGGTAAGTGCAGTGCATTGCTTCTTTTTTTTTTAATATGACTTGATAATATCTAAAATTTTGTGGTTTGTTCAGGTGTGTTATGATACCACAAAAAAAGCAATACTGAAACTCAATTATTTTTGAGGTTTTTCTAGGACAGGTAAAGGATTTTTTCTTTAATTTATTTTTAATTTCAAGTTCAATATACTCCTTAAACATTTAGGGAACTTTTAAAAAAAATGAGACAGGCAGAAACAAACTTGAAATTCAAGTTGGATTTCATTTGACCAGATGCATCAAATACAGATTTTTTAAGTTTTAAAACAACTGGCTTCACAGATGAAGTTTGCTCTGATTCATTACTAGTTGAGTCTAAATTGTGCACATTTTCAAAGACAGCACTAACTGATATTTTAACATCTCTGAAGCCTTGACTGCAAAGCTGCCTTAAAGATTGCAGGTTTATCAGGTTTTCCAGAGTGAACTAAAAACACCATCTTTGTTGCTCCCAAATGAATCAGCTGAGTTTCAACTGACCCACTTAGAGTGGTTTCTCAGCAGTGTAACAAAAAAAATAAACGCACTGCTTCCAAACAGATGCGTCGAGAAAAACAGCAGATATTGTGACAGCTCAACCACCACAGCTCTGCATCGTTCTTTTTTATCAGCAAGAGAGCCATGCAAAGAATAATGCACAATAAAGTGCACCATTACACATCCATCCTAATAGATGACACACAATATCCATGCATGGACACATATGCTCATTCACTCAAATGATCATTTTCATTTGCTCGCTACAGGGTGCTGATGTCATCTAAATACCCAGAGGGCCTCACAGGACGCGTGGAGTTCAACGATGACGGTGACAGGAAGTATGCCCACTACAGTATACTCAACTACCAGAAGAGTCGGCTCATTCAAGTCGGCATATACAATGGAACACAGGTAAACTGACTGTTTGGACTTACTGCCCACATGTACGTCGTATTACTGTGTACATAGTCATCTTTATATTTTATTTACTCATACTGGACATGGAGCTCCAGTTTTCTATCTATAGTGCAATGTGGTCAATGTAGGGCAACTCCACAAGCAGTCTGTGCAAAAATAACTCTCTGCAGTCCAGTCAAAGCTATTACAATGCTGCAGCAGCCTGTCCTATTGAATTTTAGAGGTATTTTAAATATTTACATACATTTTCCACAGCATGCATGTCTGATGAGAAGTTTTTTTACAGGTTCTTAAGATACCTTCTAAGCATTATAAGTAACTATAATTGTTCAAAATGACTGCTATTTGGTGAGGACAGATTGCTTAAGCATTACATATTATTTGATCGACCATTGTTTGCTATGAATCACACCTTTGTTCCCTTACAAGTGAATAAACAGCATGAACAAATAAAAGATGCCAACTACATTTACCATAGTGATACATCTACCAGTATAAACATTTTGGTATGAGACTGACTCCTTATGGGAGTCCCCCATGTTTGAGCCTCAGACATGTAGAGCTGAATCCCTGCAGTTTTTCCAATGCTAATGTTAGCCATCTAAATCCGCACTGCTAGTCAGTCTAATGCAAACAGCGGTGGTGGGAGGGGCACAAGGACATTGATTGATGGATCACAGCAGTATTTTTGCATACTCCAAAATGTGTTCTTTGAAAGTCGCCATGAAAAAGTCATTTGATGGCCACTAAGCAAACTGTCTGTTAGTGAAAATGTGTGATGCAACCTAAAGCTTGGTAAGAGCACTTTTTTAAAAAAATTTCAGTCATTCATAGTTATTGTTGATAATATAAACAGGCCAGCTATCTAAACAGAACAAACAGTGGAAGGACTGCAAGGATCAGCACTTCAGCTTCCTTGTCATGGGTGTGGTAATAAAAAAGCCTCAAGTAAAATACCTGTGTCAGAGGTTGATGAAGTAAACAAAAGAACCGCTGAGCTGTGGTTATGTAAAGCTGACTCATTAGTGATGCTCACCCACAGTGTTGGAGCCTCATCAGCAGTAAGCCTTCTGTCAGCATTCACCCATAATACTGTGTATGTGTGTGGCATTGCTGCAGGTGGTAATGAACAATCAGAGGAAGATCATCTGGCCCGGAGGAGAGACTGAGAAACCACAGGGCTTCCAGATGTCCACTCGATTAAAGGTAGGCTGCCTTCGTTTTGCTGCAGCAATGTGACATTCATGTCTGGTCTATTCATGTCCTGGAGGATGGACCTGAGCTCATATATTCGTGTTAGGCACCATGCTTACATTTGTTTCTCAGAGGGGAGTGAAGTTAATCTAAGTTCACAAAGGCAGCAGTGATGTATTTGCTATGACTTTTATCTCTTGAGATTTGTCACAGGCCTGCAAAGAACCTCTCATCTGTATCCTTCTCAGTTATTTTTACATTTGTCCGTCCGTCTTTGAGTGTCCGTTTGTATCTGTGGAGTTTGTTCATGGGTATTTGTGTATCTGCTGGGTTTTTCCTCTCTCACTATGTCTCACTGAAGTCCCTCAGGACCAAAACGCATCCAGCTCTGACTACGTGATAAACAGCTTTCTGTCCCATCTGTTGTAGATAGTGACGATACACCAGGAGCCATTTGTGTATGTGAAACCCACTCAGCCAGATGGAACATGCAAGGAGGAAATGACATTAAATGGAGTCTTAATTAAAAAGGTTATCTGCACTGGGCCCAATGAGACCATCCCAGGTAACACATCAGGGACGTTTATATTGTCACTGTGCTTTTACTGCACCCGCCAAACACCCACTGGAGATGCATACATATATATGCAGTAGGTATCTATATATGTATGCATGTTGCTGAGTGTGCCATTCAGTATGAGAGATTATCGGGATGTTGGGACATGCTTGGTCTGTGTGCTGTGTTTCTGGCAAATGGGGTGACTGTGTGTTGTCGTCTGAGGTGCACCGTGTCATGCATTTGTTCAGTCTACATGCGCCGCCTTCGGATTAAAAAAAAAAAAAAAAAATCAACCATGTTTTATAGAAGAGGTTTTAACTTGTAATTGTTGCTGGTTTTGTTACAGGACGCCCAATTGTACCCCAGTGTTGTTACGGCTTCTGCATTGATCTCCTGATCAAGCTGGCTATGACCATGAACTTCACCTATGAGGTGCACCTGGTGGCTGATGGGAAATTTGGAACTCAGGAGAGGGTCAGTTTTGCATCAACAGTCCTATTTGTTATGGTTTTGCATGAGGCTCTGCTGTGAGTCAAATCCTAGTTTTTATTCAATTTGTAAGTGCAAGTTAGTTGTAATATGAATTGTATAAAATATCAGAAAAAACAACTTGAAAATCAACCAAGAAAACTTACCCACATAGCCTACTTAGAATACAATAACTTATGCTAAACAACTAGCTAGCAGTTAATGTTAGCTTGTAGCTCACTTTTATATAACACTTCTAAGCTTAAACTAGCTTAACCAACATTGGATAATACTCTGTATGTTAGCATGAACTTATTAAAATAAAACCTCACAATGTTAGCATTATTTTGCAAAACAGAGGACATAGTTATAGACATTAGGTCCATATTTTATGTAATGGACCCAAGTCTATTTTGTTGTAACATAATTTATTGCTAATTTTATTTGATTACATTTCATTTAAATTTATATTGAACTCTGTTCTGTCTTGACCCAAATCGCAGCACAAATGTGTAAAACAAAAAAAGAATCAATGTTTTTCAATATAAGACAACAAATAGAAGGAGGTGAAATAAGGACATAATCAGCTGTTTTTTGTGTGAGCATCTCCATCCCAGAAAAAGCGAGTCCTGGTGGTAAAGCATAAGCACAATATTACACTTTGATGTTCTTCAGTGCATGATTTTTACAAACTTCTGAAAATAGCAAGCTCTCTTTTGATATGCAAGTCAGAGCCAGTTTCAAAGATCTGGAGGGAGCTCAGAACTTTCATCCACAGTAGGCTTAACCCAAATTCTTGAAGCCTGGAAACATCCTGCGGTCTTGACGACAGCAGGTTGATAGCTGATTCTCATGTTAGCACCATTCTTTTATGATTTTAGGTGAACAACAGTAACAAGAAAGAGTGGAATGGCATGATGGGAGAGCTCCTGGGGGGCCTGGCTGACATGATTGTAGCCCCTCTGACTATAAACAACGAACGAGCCCAGTACATCGAATTCTCCAAACCATTTAAATATCAAGGCCTTACCATCCTCGTTAAAAAGGTATGTGTCCTTCGTTAGCCCATTTAGTGCTCAACAACTAAAAAAAAATACACCTGAGAGTTGCAAGTCGCATTCAGTTGTGAAATCACCAACCCTCTGAGACAGTTTGTATTGTTTGTTCATCTACTGTATCACCAGTAAAAGTCTAACATTAAGGCGGCTATCAATGGTTTCTGTTGTGTGACAATATATTAGTGGGGTTTTTTTGCCCTGACATTTTAGCTCATTTGCTGCAAATCATATATAGTTTACATTAATCTGACCATTTTGCAAATAATACTATTGTACTTTAAGAAAATGTAATGTATTATATGTATTGTTTCTAGCATGTGTTAGATTTCATTCATCACAATTTGTTACTTTAGCACATGTCTGATACATGCAGAAAATCTGGATTTTTTTTAGAATGATGAGGTACAAGCTTACTTTTCAAATCAAGTAGCTTATATTTCTATATAAGTCTTTACAGAAAGTACATAAGAGGGATAATTACATTTGCTGAGTGTAATGTTAAGTTTTTCACATATATACCTGTATATATATTAGGAATATGGAGATTTGTATGTATTTTGCTGTCAAAAAACTGTCTTTTAAAGGTCTCTTCTTCGTGCAGGAAAAATTCTTTTTCTTTCCTTGATGCTGATAATGTGGAGGCGTCTCTCCAGTTTTTTATTTTTAAAATGGCTTTGATGAAATCAACTTTTTTCAGAATTCTTGTGTTTTTCGATTCAACATCAAGCAAGCCATTGAATTTTGGATTTTATCAGGAAAAAAAACTGACATATCATAGGATTGTAATGCATTCTGTATTGCCAAATTGGCCAATAAAAACAGGACTTTGACCAATTTAGGGTCGTCACCCAAAGGAAAGGCTCCTGTATAGCAAAACATGTTAGCAAAATAGTAAATTATAAAAATTCAAAATTGAGACAGGATTTCAACTACAAAACAGACAGGTATTTTCCTTCATGTTTGTCTATAATAAACAAAGGTAAGGCGATCAAAAATGCTAATCACCAGTTTACAACAAACTGCGGTGTGTGTTTCCAGGAAATCCCTCGCAGTACACTGGACTCGTTCATGCAGCCGTTCCAAAGCACGCTGTGGCTGCTGGTGGGTCTATCGGTGCATGTGGTGGCGGTGATGCTTTACCTACTAGACCGGTTCAGGTACAAGGGGGACCTGTGTCTTTATGTGTGTGCCCATGTGTGTGTGTGTTTATATGTACTCATGACTGAATCAGTATGAGTGTGTAGGTATGTATGTGTGTGTGATTGTTTTTACATTCACTCCTGCTAGCTACAGATCTTCCCTCGGTGTGGACACGAAGGCAGACGGAGGTGAAGATTGGCTTTGACCATCTCACCGCTCTGTCCCTGTGCAGCCGTTTTTTGTCTGTTTACTTTCCGATTTTGTGTCCCTCTTGCTTTGCACACTCATGTTCAGTTCTCTTCCCTGCCTGGGGTCGCCAAGGTTTTCCCCCATACAGGTTATCAGCATCTTCTCATTTTATCTCCTGCAACCCTCCCAATTTTTTCCCTCTAGCCCGTTTGGAAGATTTAAAGTAAACAGTGAAGAAGAAGAAGAAGATGCCCTCACCTTATCATCTGCTATGTGGTTCTCCTGGGGAGTGTTGCTGAACTCTGGAATTGGAGAAGGTGAGACAGACCAAGGACAGTATGTAAACTATGTGAATGTAGTCATATAAAGTAATATGTAAATGTTCTTGGTAATGTTCTGCCCCTCTTTAAATGACTCAGTTTGTGCTAAAGGTCTGTTCTGGCTGTTTATCATTGCACTGTTGTAATGCTCTATGTTTGTATAACATACCACAACTTGTGGTCCAGAATGAATACATCTGAATCTGAATGTGAGTGTGAATCAGAGTCAGTGACAAAATGAGGAAGATCATCACTGAAAATCTTCAAGTCTTCAATTATCCACCGCTAAATGTTCCTTTCCTCCTGTGATGCTGTCGAGCACTTCGGTCTTTACACAATTCTGCAGTTGTAAAAAGACCAAAATCAAGGTGCCTGTGCCTCCAGGTGTCACCTTATTGTCATGTTTTTCTTTGAGGATGACAAATGAATTTCTTTCAAATCACATTTTGTAAAGGGAGACACAGCTGCAGCTCCCCTTTTAACGGTTACCTTTGTTTCTGTCATTTGTCTTCTTGTGTTTCCTTTTCATGTCTGATTGTCTAGTTGGCAATCAAATTTTTTTTTGGTTATTTCTTTTGTTCTGGGTTGTCTTGTAAACTCTGATTTTCCATGGTGAAGAGTTTATCATAGTTTACTGTAATATGTGTTAAATGTCCCTTTCAGTATTATTTGCAGCTGTAACAGTGGTAGTAATAACAGAGGAAGCAGCCTCAAAGAACAGCCTGGCTGTTCTCTGACTTACCCCATAAGGATTTGAAAGTTACTGAGCTGAAAGGTCAAAGCTTGAACTCACCACACAGGTGCGCCGCGCAGCTTCTCAGCGAGAATCCTCGGCATGGTGTGGGCCGGCTTTGCTATGATCATTGTAGCCTCTTATACTGCTAACCTGGCTGCCTTCCTGGTGTTGGACCGGCCTGAGGAGCGCATCACCGGCATCAATGACCCAAGGGTGCGTAAAGGGTGACACAAGGACAGCATGAGTTTACTACACCAAATTTTCACCTACATAAAAAATGCTATGCAGTAAATCTGTTCTGATATCAGGCGTTCTTGACACAATTATTTAGACCTAAACAAATCACAATATTATTGCAAAATCTGTAGGAAAATTTAGAAAAATTCAAGCAGCCATCCACTGTGACAAAGAAAGAACATAAAGACAGAAATGATTTAAGAGGTGCTGTATTATTAATATAATATCAATATTTTATTTTAATTATCAGGGTTGAACATATACATATAAAAACTGAATGAATTATACATCAAAGGAAGTTGTTAGTTGTCATTACTCAGCTGTCTGTGTCATGTCCCTGTCTCCTTATGCAGCTGAGAAACCCATCAGACAAGTTCATCTACGCCACAGTGAAGCAGAGCTCTGTGGACATCTACTTCCGGCGGCAGGTGGAGCTTAGCACCATGTACCGCCACATGGAGAAGCACAACTATGAGAGTGCCGCCGAGGCTATCCAGGCCGTGCGTGACAAGTGAGTCTCAGCCAGGCTGGGCCGACCAGAGAACGTGTCGGCCGGCTGCTTGACCTATCAGGCACACAGATCAGGGCAAGTGCAGTCAGCTCAGGGGAGGGGGACATGGACCTCTGGACCAGAAGGAAGCGGCAGGGACTTTAGTGCAGCATTCCCTCTGATCCAGGCCCATCACCCAGCCAAGTCAGATGTCCAGGGACAGGAGCTAAGTGTGGACGTGTCAACAGCACTGGCACCAGTGTGAGGTTTAAGCTAACATTGAGTCGAGGAGCACCCTTTTTCAGGTTGTACCCAGAAGAGCATCTTTGAGAGATGGGGGGAATCCAATGGGGGACGCGCCCTCACCCATCTGGCATTGGATTTCATTTGGGCCGTAAGCAGCGGTAGAGATTGCTGGTAATCGCTGACACACACGATCTGGTGTGCGAGAGAGAGAGAGGGGTGGGAGCCGTAAATGTGTATGTAAATCATTGTACTGTCGCACCGTAACCCCCTCCTTCCCCTCCTCCTCCTCCTCCTCCTCCTCCCTCCTTCCTCCCACTCCTGCTCCTCCTCCTCCTCCTCCTCCTTCCTCCCTCCCCCCCCTCCCCCCACAGCAAGCTGCATGCTTTCATCTGGGACTCTGCGGTGCTGGAGTTTGAAGCCTCGCAGAAGTGCGACCTGGTGACCACGGGAGAGCTGTTTTTCCGTTCGGGCTTTGGCATAGGCATGCGCAAGGACAGCCCCTGGAAACAGAATGTGTCCCTGGCCATTCTCAGGTCTGTCCCAGCCGAAGCTGCATTACTCGTATGACCTTTATTTTTTTTTTTTTTGTTTCTTCTCAATATGATTTTCCTGGTCACATGTTGACCATTTACAAGCCATCCGATACATCGCCTTATGTTACATCTTCTCTCTCTGTATCTCCCCTCTCCTTCCCTCTTAGTCTGTTTGTCTCTGTCAAGTTTGTCTGTTTGTCACCTGTTTAAGCTGTCTCTGTTTCATTTGTGTTGCTTTCTGGGAGTGAGCGGCTCAAATATTCCGTCACTTGAGGCATGTATTAACTTTGTCACCTCTCTCCCCACTTCCCCCAACCCCCTGCAGTTCTCATGAGAATGGCTTCATGGAGGACCTAGATAAAACCTGGGTGAGATACCAGGAGTGTGACTCAAGGAGCAATGCCCCAGCCACACTCACCTTTGAGAACATGGCAGGTATGGTCCTTATCGCGTAGAGAATGCGTTAAAAGTGATTGGACAAAAACTGCAGTGGTAAGGTACTGTAGCCCTTTTTTGTCCAATACCTTTACAAAAATCGTTGTTTTAGTGTCGGCGTGGGTGCTCAGTGGAATTGTGCCGTACAGTATTTTGTGCTGTGACTTTGTGCAGTTGTGGTTTTCAATTAATAGTGTGTGGTTTACAGCCGCTGTCTTCAGTAGGAGCTGGTTGCAAAAGGAAGGGCGACCATTGAGCAGGACCATGCATTCATGCTCAGTGGAAGCGGCGGGTATTTTAAGAGTTGTAGCTCATGTCTCTCCACCTCTGCTCTGTTTCTGTACGTCTGACCCTTCAAAACAGGTGTCTTCATGCTGGTGGCTGGAGGCATTGCAGCAGGGATATTCCTCATCTTCATCGAAATCGCCTATAAGCGCCATAAAGACGCCCGCAGGAAGCAGATGCAGCTGGCCTTTGCGGCCGTCAATGTCTGGAGGAAAAACCTGCAGGTAGGAGTGATCCCTTCTGCCCGCTCACACGCAGGGTGGAGGTGCCGAGGCTGTGGTGCGAGAGAGCCAACAAAGCCCCCTCCTCCCATAAGTGTTGATTTTTGTCTCTTAGCCTCTTTAGGAGTTTTTTATTTTGCAAATTAGTTGTGGTCAGGTTGCAAGATCACTGTATGAGCGACTGTGATCTCCGATGCCTTCATGTGCTGAAAGGTATCCTCAGTGGCCATCCTGTTGGCCAACGGCGCCAATCTCTTGTGTGTGCCTGCAGGACAGTAAGGAAGCCTCTGGGAGTCAAGCCGTGGCCGGAACCCCCTCTTTAGTATGTAACGAATTAGCAGAAGCATCTCCACCCCCATGTCACCTCTCGCTGTTAGAGTAACAATAAGATAACTAGCCACGCGAACCTCCAATATAAAATATATAAAACTCCACCCTCCACATCCATAGCATGAACTAGTATTTTCTAAGATGCTGCTGTGGCGCTCATATGCTTCATAAGGTCAGATGATGTGAACATGGAGAGCCAAAGTAAAGAAACGAATTTCCAGAAACGCCATAAAACAATAACAATGATTGCTGTTCGGCTAATTTTCTCTGATCACGTCATCATTGATTTTCATCACTTTGGCGACCGTTCTAACAGCAGCCAGGAGCCGACAATACAAATAGAGCATAAAAAAAGTAAAATCAATGCCCTGGCTCAATCACACTGCAGAGACTCTTTCAGGACGCTCATTATGACTGAAAAGTGTGCTGTGCTACCGTATATGGTGTTCCTCCTTATCCACTGCAGTGTCCAAACTGCAGACAACAAACAGGAAAAGTCAGGGGCTTTTTTGCAATGCAGTGAAAACCAGATCAGGTGTATATTTAAAGGGTTGGTTCACTTAAATTTCAAAAATAAAATACGTATTCTATTTGGCCCAGTGGTATCGTGGTATCTGGCCATGCAGATAGGTTTGGTATCAAGCGTTGTACTGCTGAGTTACTTACCTCTTAACCTTCTGCCACCAACCTCTTAGAGTGCGCCAACCTTTTAATCTGCAATCAAGCTCTGAGATCCTCTGCTCAACCCACGAAGAACAAAATTTGCCCCTACACTGCAATGCAAACAAATGTGGCTAAGGAGTGCTGAAGCATTGTAGTGCCCTTTCTCTACTGACAACACCTTCCTTTCCTTTTCTCTTGATGGTTTCGCTACTTTATATGATAGTTTGGAGGTACAGGGGTTCCACATTTAATGGCCTGTCACACTTTGAAGCTGTGTGTGGGCCTGGCAGCTCCCCTGCTGACTCTACAAGCCTTGAGCCAAAGCTCAGAGTTTGGCCCTGCTGAATAGAGACAGCAGGGCAGGAGGAAGGTACAGTATTAAATCAAAAGTGCCTCCTAGCAAATCAATGTCCTTCTGAGAGTGTTTGCCATCGACCTGACTACTGTTTGTTCTGTTTGTAAGTGTTGTGAGTGTCCTCATACAAGATGTGCGTTTTTTTTTTAAGACACATACATCAGGCGAATGCATGCAGGGGTGGGCTGGGGTTGGGGGTGTTGACTGAGAAAGGAGAGGGACACACTAAACTGCCCGTTATCCAGCGCGTTTCATATCCATGTCAGCGATGATCACGTAATTTTTTTCTGCACTGCTGAACAAAGACGGCTCATGCATGCTCATCTTGCTCATCGACCGTCACTGTGGGCCCTAGAGCTAACAAAGGGGACACACACAATCTTCGCTGTCCTAAATATAACTACAGAGGGAGCTCACGAAGTCAAGTCAAACTAATGCAATCTGTTCTGTTCCGCGTGAATATTATTCAGGATATTATTCATACTGTTTGGGTGCACTGATTGGATTACTCACCCTGATCTCATTTTCACAAATTAATAATGACATGTTGGTTATTTAGGACACAAACTCATCACAAAGAAAAATCTAAGATCACAGTTTATGTGGCCTCCTCCTTCCTCAGTGCGGCGACCACTGAAATCTGGAGTCCCATTGTCGGCATCATTTTGACTGCTTGTATGTGTGTTTGTATGTAATTATGTGCTTTTACTGCCTCAGGTTGGTGTACTATGCAAAGCACCATGCAGTACTGTGCACCTTTAAAAACAGATAC
>JAPZDZ010000011.1:7054552-7069470 GCA_029783805.1 Acanthurus tennentii
AGATGCATGCATTGTTAGAATTGCATGCCTAAGTTATTCCAGCTTTAAGCTTTAAGCTGCAGCCACAGAGATGTAGTGGAAGTTAACTTACCTGTTCATTTAGCACATATTTATATTTGGTAAGAGAATTTAACAGCTCTTTCCTCAAAGCTGATTTGAAATCTTTATGATCTAAATTTGTAATTTACATTAGACAAAGTATGTTTTTAAAAGATGTACTGTGTTGCTACACATACTTTATATCTGTTTTGTCTTTTTCTGTGATGAATGCGCAATAATATAGAAAATGAAAGAGACATTAAAAGACAGCCAGGCTTTACCGTTTCGGTTCTCTCTCATTGCTCTCACGGCACTGGTTTAATCATAGCAGCCTTCTGTTTCTAGCAAAAACAGCAGCCAGAACAATAAAAGTTCTGACAAAAATTTTATGAGGTATAAAAAAACATTTTCATAACCCTTCCAACATGCCTCGTGTCTGAATCGAATGCAGTCGTGCTAATGGAGAGACGCACACAAGGAAAAAGCTGTTTCTTCTGAGGCGTCAGATTTAATAAAACACTAACTTCTCCAGTAACAGCTCTGTCTGAAAATTGCCTGAAATATTCAGTCCTGACCCAAAAATAAAAGAACAGCTCTCTCTGCACCAAAGACCAGAGAACAAACGGGACCTTGCAAGATGCTGGGTGCACGACATCCCTCACCGAACACGGTGTACAGCGGCAAAAAATAATACGTGAGCATTTTAGCTCTCTCCCTGTCATTACTGAATACATTTCCAACCTAAATGACACAAGCCCATTTTTGTGAGCTGAAGAGCCATTTCCTCTGCAAATGGATAGAGCCAGCAATATTACAGATACCATGTCTAAAAAAAAAGTGCTCGGTAGAAAATGAATGAAGTTTGAGATTTTACATTCTGTAAAAATTCGTTAAGCCGTATAAATGTTCACAAAGTCTCTTTTCAGTGTCGACACTGATTCACATCAAATGTGAACCAACTGGCTATTATAAAAGTCTGAACTGAAACAAAATCCTTATGCACATTTAAATTTGAACAGTTGTACAGTACTCATTTATTTCAGATTTTTTTGGAGGTGGATGCTGATGCTAATATATCTGTAATCAAACAACACTGGTCTGGTATGAAGTATGTTGGTTTGTGTTATTCATCTTTTCATGCACTTGTTTGGAAACTTGATCTCAATTCTAAAAACGTTAATGTGTTTTATGAATTTACATCATACAGATTTATACATGTTCAGCTTGATGTTTCTCATTTAACTGTGATCTCTGGTGCTGATATTTTACCTGACGTGTTGTCGACCACTACATCACTGAGCAACTACACATCTGGCTTTTGGCTTTCCCCTTTTGAAGCAGATGTTACTCAGAAGTGCACTGTCTGATAAAGACCGAGAGTGATGTCTGTTTGGGATGAAAATAAAGTGTCAGAAACCCTGTTGCGTGATAA
The DNA here is from genome assembly GCA_029783805.1 of Acanthurus tennentii. Classification (NCBI taxonomy): domain Eukaryota; kingdom Metazoa; phylum Chordata; class Actinopteri; order Acanthuriformes; family Acanthuridae; genus Acanthurus; species Acanthurus tennentii. The sequence continues at coordinate 7,056,024 of JAPZDZ010000011.1, forward strand.
TGATGATGATGATGATGATGACGATGATGATGATGCACTGTGGCAGCTCGCTTCTGTTTCCGACAAGAAACAGGCGGTTGCTGTGCACTGTGCGAGTCCCATGCCACACTTCATCTGATGGTCCAGCATGCCATGCATGGCCGGGACTGTGCACACGCAGCACCTCATCAGGGCTCAGAGCGGCCAGACTCCTGCAGTCTCACACGTGTAAGAAATGGGGGGGAGGGGGGTAAAAGATTAAAAGAAGAGAACTGACCTCTCTTGGGAAGCAATTTTTTTTCCTGTATCAAGACGCTTACAGTTAGACTCTCTTGTTATGCAGGCAGATTTTCTCCATTTACTAATGAGATGTCATCTTTCAACAGGAAAAAGACCTTATTTATTATTATCTGCAACAAAAACGAGCAATACCACGCACCAATCATTTCTCTGCCAACTCTCATCTATCCTCCACGCCAGCTAATGCCTCCTCGACACCTGATATAATGTCATTAGGGGGTTGAGAGAAATGTGCTGGTTGGCGGGCTGATGGGTGGTACAATTGTGCCCTGGTCATGTGACCTGATGAAAAAGGATGTACTGCGGGGCCAGTGCTGGCCAGGATTGATTTTGTCATGCTTTTTGTTTTGTGTTTACTTATTCTATGTTTTCCCCCTTTATCCCTCTCTCCATCCATAACATGTTTTGGCATGTTGAAATTCACACCACACTGCCCCGCCCGCCCAAAGGGCCTCCCTCCCTGCAGCGGCTCACTCATCATCCACTTATACTTTGCTTACAACCACCCTAGAGTGCTTTCTTTTTTTAGAAATAGCATCTTTTAGCCTCCATCTGCTCAGATCTTCATGAAATCAAGCACACAGAACTGCAAATCTTTTCTTTTTTTGCACTTTAACTTAGAGTAAAAATATATTTTGCAGCTACAGTAGGTTACCATTCCTTTTCAGACCTTTCTTTCTTATGCCTTACATCTCATACTCCATCCCATTTCCCTTGTGTGTGGGGTGAATTTCCATTATACCACTTCAAGGTATAATGACTTTAAATGGGCTTCAATAACTAACTTTTGGCGCTGTTGTTTTCCCTCTTTGATATGCATTTTCTGGCCTCAAATGTAGCTTCTTGAATTTTTATATCTGCCTGGCTTTGGATGTGGATGTTTGCTTTGCTAGTGTTTTTTTTTAATATCCGCCCTTTTTGGTTCCCTTGGCTTTTGCTTAAGGATCTTCTTTAAAGTAATAACAATCAAGTGGATGGAAATTTATTTTACTTTTCTTTTCTCCCCCTATGCAGCCCTCTTCCTCTCTAGAGACTCAGGATGTAAGAATACCTTAATATGAGTTTTTATTTTCCTTGCACACAAACACTCAGTTACTGTGCTGAGAGTAGCGGTGGGGCACTCTGATGGTATGAGGGAGGGAGGGCACCTAATTGGCCCGCCATCATGCAAGGGTATAGTTAAAACTTCTCCTTTGCTTCTTCTTTTTTTTCTTTATATTAATTCTATATATAGAAATGAATTTCTAAATGTTGTAAGAGCTCTGACCTGGGTCAAAGCCGAGTACAGAGTAGATTTTCCATATTTTTCTATCATCTCTGATATACTGTTAAGTTATTCTAATAATTTAAGATCCCCTATGTGTCGAGATGAGGCAGTTGCAACTGTTCGGGTGTTTACAGGCAATAGAGAGCGTACAGGCAGAATATATTAGATGGCTAAGAAGCGCAATGTAGGTATCACAACCACTGACATCTTTACTAGTCATCACTCATTCCAATGCATTTCTAGGGGCCAAATGAGCGTGTCAGCACATTGCTAGAGGACTACTGTGCCATCTTGTGTAGTCCCATTGTGATAATGTTGCATAATATGTAGATGAATGCCCCTCATATCTGACTAAACAGACTATTTCCACTCTCACATCTAACAGGCTTTATCCCTTTCTTTCTCCCTCTTCGCGCATTTTACATAACCAGTTGCTGTAGCCTTTCTCCCTCTACTTAGACAATATAAAGTGAGGTAATTTATTGGAGTTGGGGGTGGTGGTGGTGGTGGTGGTGGTTGGGAAGAGAAAATGGGTGAGACTGAAACCACGGTTATCACCCCAACCAGAGAACATGAATAATGTTTCTACATATATTTATTTTAGGATAGGAAAAGTGGTAGAGCAGAGCCCGACCCCAAAAAGAAAGCCTCTTTTAGGTCCATCAGTACCACCCTGGCCTCCAGCATCAAGAGACGTAGGTCCTCCAAAGACACGGTAAGGAGACGAAGAAGCAACATCTTCCCTTATTTATTCTTTCCTCTTCTTCTTCTTCTTCTTCTTCTTCTTCTCCTCCTCCTCTGTCTCTACTTTCACCCCTCTCCTTTCTCTTTTTCTGTCCTCTCTACCCACATCTCCATATCCGACCGCGAGACAGTGCCATATTCCACTCACCCATCTTCCACACGGCTCCGCGGCCTTCGCCACATGTTTGTCCGTTCACCAGCCATCACCATTTAGCATCTATAGGTCCTCCTCTGCAGGCCGGAGGGCATCAGTGCAGGAACTCAGGTTAGGCCAGGAAATGAGCTGGGCTCCGAATTTGGGGAACGGGCGTTCCAAGTATCTGGGCATCTTGAAAGGGGGGGTAACAGGATTAGCGGCTTGTCACAAAAGCAAGCAGTCTGCCAGTGGTGTTTTGTCTTGGGCTGCTCTCCCTCTTTGCTCTGGTTTGGACGTGGATCCTGGCGATTGTGAATATTTTTGGTGCCGTTGTGGTTTGTATGTGTGCTGTATGTAAGTGTGTGTGTGTATTTTTTTTTTAAATATGTGTGTTGGTGTCCTGTCGTTTTTTTGGACTGCTTGATCCTTTATATCCATCGTATATTTGCATTGATCCTGCCCGCACTTCCACTTGTTTGGGTTTAAGCCACTGTTGTTTGCTTTTGGTTTGAAGAGCATGCGCTGGTGTTTTGTCATTTATCCAAAACCCATTTCCAAGGTAGTCATGATGGCCAGTCCTCCTGGGAAGAAAACTAATTTTTTTTCTTATTTATCAACATGTCTATTTCAGGATTAAACTCATGGATTTCTATTAATCGATTTCTGTTTTTGCTTTTTTCATATTTTGTTTGTCATAATTCTTGTTTATTTTTCAGTGTCCTTGTGGTCTGAACTGTGCATGCCTCTTTCAGGGTATATTTTCAGGTGGTGAAGACAGTCTTCTTTTATGTTTTAACTATTGTTTTTATGGACTGCAAATTCTTTGAAGCCTAGGACTCTCACTGTGTTACAAAGACAAACTATTCTTGTTTTCTAAGCCACATCTCGCACCGTTTCTATACCTTTGCTTGACTCCTTTGTTGCAGCACAATGAGAGTGTTAGGTTTTGTCCATTTTTTTTCACAGTTCAGTTGAAAAAATCCTGCTCGTTGCGGTCGGGAGATTGTACTCCGCGAGCTTGGAGTGCTCTGACAAACCAGTGACCCGCAGTCATTTGTGCCCAGCTGCACGCCAGACATAGCTGGTCGCTGAGCAAATCTGGCAGAGTCTCTAAAAAAATAAAAACAACGCAAAAATCTCTGGAGATAGCACAGACACCTTCACGGAGAGGCTGCTGCACTAACAATGTATTTGAATGTGTTTCCCAGGGAAGATGTAGCCAATGGAAGCTAAGCTAACGAGGTCACAAAGTAAAACGTTTTTCTTGTGTGTGTTTTAATTGGATCTCCAACGTTTCTCTCTTTCTCTTGTTTTAACTGTCTTTTTTTTAAATTGTGGATGTTTCTGCTTTGAACCAAACCACCTTTCTCAATAGAAGTGGTCTCGTTTGAAGAGAAGAAGAGTGGGATCGCCATTGTTAATGTCTGTGTGAGGGTTTCGGGCGCTGGTTTTGGAGCCCAAGCGGGGAAACACATGGCTAAAAGTGGAAACTTAAAACAGGATTTAGTGTAACTACAAAAAGATGCTCAAATTGAAAGATTTACCATCCTCAGTCTTTGACCATTATTTTGATTTTATATAAATGTTCTTATTTTATATTAATGGATATCAATGGACTTGAGTGTCAGTGTCCCTCACCCACATGCCACACTGCTCCTCTCTCCCTCTACAAGCATGCCAATGACTGTAACTGTAATAGCTGTAGTGACAGTAGAAGTAGAGATAATCTCTGTAGCTCTGCCATGTAATAAGAAAACTCACCATAGCTGTATTGAATAAGTGGCTTTATAACCTTTAACTGTGATTGTGATGTCAGTGAAGTGTCTCTCTTTTGCTGGTCCACTTGACCCCAGTAGGGTGCGCTGTTAGCAGGCCCTCAAGGTACAAGACATGAGGAGACCCAAATGGGGGCTGTAAGCCATATGATGATGCAACTCACGGGTCAAGGGGATGAGGAACACCCACTCTGACTCCATTGAGAGAATTTAAAATTTGCTCCTCAGTCTGGTTGTTGCCCCATCTGTCAGCATGTTAGTTGCATCATAATAGCTTCTAAAGCTCCTTCGCTTGAATGTATTGGCTCTATTGGCTTGAAAGGAGAGGCACTTAAATACTTAAGACGAAAAAATACATTGAAACGGGTACACAGAGGCAAGACCCTGTTTGGTTCTGCAAGAGTTTATACACTTGTGATGCATTTACTGTACAAACAATATGGGTTTTTTTGCACATTGGATGTAATGAAACAGGTTTTGCCAACGTAGTACTGTGAGTAGAGATTATGATTGGCATGTTGGAAATCACCCGGACTATAAAGAACATAATGCAGACAAGTATTTCTCCAGAGTCTCATTGTGTTCTAAAACAGCTAATACTCAAAGAAACAGCAGGTCACCGGCTGCTGTCAATTTCTGATTTAATTGACTATATTTACAATGTTTAACAAGTTTTATTTCACCAGGTTTCTATATCTTTGCTCCGTACGAGCAGCCTCAGCATTTAAAAACATGGCTTCCTGCTGTCAGTCCTCACACTCAAAAGACTCATTCAAAAGCGAAATCACTGTTGCCATAGAAACTAAGCACCTGCATGGAACCGGGATCTAGTTTCCCCTCTCAGCGCTGTAGACGCCTATAATTCAACGCACTCTGCTTGAAAAGAAGCACAGTGAAGCGAGCGGGGACTGGACGTAAGAGTCCGACACAACAGCACTTTGAAATCGGCCTTAAATCAATCTTCTCCTCCACAGCTGCTATAATTAGAGAAGCCGCCTGTCTGCATGTGCACAAATGACTGCGGGGAGATTAATGTGCTGTCCATTGTGACCCATGGCAGGAAATTATCAGCCATGTTGTAAGGCCAGAAAATAGCTTAAATGGTGCCTGATTCAAACTTGCTGTTGTCTAAACTCAGGACCTTATGTCTGCTCCCAACTAGCCCATCTCAGGCATGACCAGTCTGCAAATCTAAAAATCCAACCTCTCCAACAAAAGCTGTAAAACCAAGGTGTGCCTGAGAAGGGTTAGAGAACCCTCCTGCTTCTAAATTTCTGCAGAAATGAAGCACAGGTGTTCTTAAAAATCAACTACAAACTGGATGTTTTAGATAATTATACTCATGTTGCCGAATAAAAGCTGCCAAATGCATCTACTGTCAAGAAATGACACCCTGTTATGTGTCTCCCCTCCTCCTTTTCCCCCCATTTCTCTTCACTTCTGCAGCAGTACCCACCCACTGACATCACGGGCCAACTCAACTTGTCTGACCCGTCTGTCAGCACTGTGGTGTAAAGAGAGGGAGACAGTGACGCTCGCTCCCAGTGGAGAGAGGAAACGAGACGAGGAGGGAGCGAAAGGGAGAGGAAAGGGAGAAGCCATCTCCTCGTTCCCTTCGTCGCCGGAGAGCTTTCATTTCACCGCCTGCCAACGGAGCTTTCGAGTAAACTGCTTGCTGAAGAAGTGGCTGAAAAACACTGAACTTGCACCTTTTTTCAAAGTCAGGATTACCTGGCGATAGATGTTTGTAGGGTCCCTGAGCATGCACAGAAGAACCCATCTAACTCACATATACAACCTTTTCCTTCTGTATGTTATTAGCTTACATATTTAACCTTGTTTTTGTCATTTAACTTACAGAAATTTACTTAATATTTGATGTTAACTACTTTCAGATTTTCTGACCAGCTGTAGAACTTTAGCAAGCCAGGTTTAGTTTGGTTAAGTAAATGGATAAGCTAGTTTTGGTGCAACTACTATACTCCACATATCACTTCCAATTAGGGCTTAGATACCGTAGTAGTTTTTTTTAACAACATATACTGCAATACAAGATGTACTGTAAGCTTCAATGGATACCAAGTATTTTTAATAGGAACAATTTGTGTTTTTATCTACACTTGAAAGGTTTTTAGATGATGTTTCTTTTATTTGGAAGCACTACTTTTAGCACTAATCATGAAGATAGGACTTATCTTGTCTACCAGTGAACATGATGGAAGCATGTGTGTGCTTGAGTGTGAATAATAGATTTATATATCTTAATAACGAAAATTGATCATTTCTTTTGAAGGCTATATGTTAGATTCTGTAGTTTATTTTGTACCAATCCGTCAAAGTTGTTTTTTTTAATTAATAGGAACTCAATTTCTTAGAGAAATTCTGTTAAGCTTTATTACTATTTATAGTAAGTGATAAGCAGGTGAATAAATGAACTCACAGATGAGTTTGCAGTCTGATGAAACAATGCAGTAAAGCTAGTGCTACTATGTCCAAATATGTTTGAGAAACTCAGCCATAAGCCATGTTGCGTTAAGGGACGCCCCCTCTCTTCCTCTCTCCTGTCAAAGCAGTCTTTCTCATTTCCAGTCTCCGCGGGGTTGCATCAAAGGGCCAGGTTTTTCACCCAACCAGCACTCGGTCTTTCATGCAAAACTTCCTCCCTGCGCAGCGCCGGAGAACTTTTACACGAAGGAACCCGAGTGAATTGAAAGCAAGGCTCGGCTTGCGAGCTTGTGTGCAGGTTTTGGTTAGATGCGAAAACAGGCCGTTTCCCATTTTCTGGAGCTGAGAAACACTCTGCTGTTTGTTGAAAAGACTAACACACCCTCTCTGGTGTCTGTCACTGCACTTTATGCTGAGGGGTCTCCCAAACTATAAAAACAAGAAACTAAAACAGAACAAACAGAACCATCAGACAGAGATATTAGCTTCTCCATCTTAAAATGTTCTAATTTCAAATCTCTATTCTTTTCTTCTCTTTTTCATTTTACTTTATTAGAAAAAAAACAGCATCTACAAAGTCTTTGTGAGAAAAATCACACTTTCAATCAACCACACAGAGTGCTCAAACAATTTTTTTCTGTCTAAACTTGAACCAAGAGTTTGCTTCTGATCATGTTCTGATTCTGGAAAATGCATGCTTATACGTGTTACTACCAGTGCTTCGGTTTGTTTTTGGATGCCTGTTGTTGCTGTGTACAGTTATCTGAGCTGTGTGGAGCACTTAAGTTGAATGACCTGTAAATAGAGCCTGGTTCAGTGTAGATAGGTTTGAGAAGATTGCACTGCACTTATGTTACGACTGCAGCTGAGAATGTTTAAAAATATAGTTAAACACATATAACCACACGTACACACAACAGTTGCGATACATGGGCATGCACAAAATGCGCGCACACACACACACACACACACACACAAACATGGACACACAAACACAAAATCCCTTAAGGGAAGAATCACTTGTTTTTCTTACCTTTTCCAGTAAAGATCTTGCATTGATTCAATTTGTTTATACGACTGTAAATAAAATATAATTACATTGCCAAATCTTACCAATTCTCTTGTTTTCTTATTTTTAGGAATACAACTAACAGTTACCCTATCAAATAATCTGTTGATTTTTTTTCAGCAATCAGTTGGTCCATGAAATGTTCAAAACTTTCAAAACAATTCCAAGTACTCAAGGTTATATCTTAAAAATGCATTTTTTGTCCCACCAACAGTCCAAAACTATAAAATGTTAAATTCAATTAACTTATAAGGGAAAATTTGTTTTATTTAATTACCTAAATTATCAGTTCATTACCGATGCCCCTGCCACTGTTGTTAATTTTCTTCAGATTGACTGATACATTACACAAATTATTTGATCACTGTACATAAGGAGTAAGTAATTCAATTTTTTATAGTACAGCACTTCAGAAGTTCTTATTTTAAAAGTGAAGGACTTCACAGGACAAATGAAAGCATGCTGGCACATACTGTACCAACAAAGAAAAGGCTGTCAGAGAATGAAGAAAAAAGACAAAAACTACAAAGAAACATGTAACATTAATAATATATTAATATAAAGATCAATAACAAGCAAAATACTTTTTTTCACAAAAGACTCAAAGAAAATCAAGGCAAATGAGATCATCAGTTAAGAAAAAGTAGGCCTTACGTGCAGGGATCCAGTGGTGAAGCAGCAATGCATGACAGATATTTTTAACAAACTCCTCCTCTAGCCCAACAGTCTTCTTACATAAGGGAATATGTGAACTATCCCAACCTTTGAACATCAACCATTTGGCCTATTTGGAATAAATCAATGAAAAAGCTTATGACAGGAAGCTGTAAATCCAAAATGCACATATGATTTGGTGAATTCTGATCGGACAAATGTATGAAATCAAAGTATGTGTAGCATGTACAAAAAAGACAAAAGTTGAACTATTCAAATCTCCAAATATTGGAAGTTACATTATGTGTAGCATTTCTTGGAAAAACAATTTTACAGTGCAACACAAAATGGATGAATATGACAAAAGACAAATGCCTAAGCTTGACTAGACTAATAAAAAAGCATTATCAATGATATTTTTAATGTGATTCTCAATTGACACATTGAAATGTACATATTCTAAACTTAGAGGCCCTATTAATGTTTTTCAGTGTTGTTTTATTGTTGTTTTGGTTCTTATTGCTGCCTTTCAACTTTATGGTTGACACCAAATTTCTCTTTCCATCAGTGTTACATGATAAAAATTGTGGAAAGAGATGTTATTTATGTTTTATATAGCTATTTTATATAAAATAGAATATAAGGAAAGCATTGCATGCAGAAAGTAATGATTTCAGTAAACAAGATAATAGCCAACTGTTTGTAACTCCCTTGCATGAGACACAAACAGCAAAAGAAAATGGTTGGTGAGCATAAGTTGGGCGGCTAAGCTAGGGTCATTTCATTGAATTCCTATCAGCCTCAGCAGTACTTTGTTCAACTTTAGTGCTTATTAGCAGGCGTTAGCATGCTAACAAGCTAAACTGAGATGCTGAACATAAATTTTCCTGCTAACCATCAGCATATCAACATCGTCACTATGCCCATTGTAGCATCTTAACATAGCTTTTAGCTCAAAACAACATGTAGAAATCGGTATTTTGTGTGATTTTGATTTCTTTGCATCTGTCATGAGACAACAGGCACAGTGACTGAAAAAGAGCCATCATTTAACCTATTATAAGTCAGCTGTACCATTAGAATGGTTTTGGAGCTGCTTTTTTAACTTTAAACAATGACATAATGTTGCTTTAAAGCATAATGATGTCTGCAGTTTCACAGTTTTGCTAACATGATGTACTCTTACTCTTGTTAATCAAGACATCTAGTTATAGTGGCTTGTCCCTTCCATATGTTGTATCATGTTATTTAAAAAAACAGAATAACATGATAAAACCAGCGGTTATTCCCCTGAAACATAGCACAGATGTAGTCACGGCATTTACTGTGATCTTTGATTCAAATACGGTTGTTGTTATTAATTATACCATAGCTGTCATTGTTAATTAATGACACATCTTGTAGGAGCAGAGGTTGGGTGTAGCATACTGTCAGGTGGGACATTTGTTCTGGTCCATTAACCCTCTGCCCTGATCAGAGCCGACACTCTGTCACACTCTGTCACACCCTGTCAGAGTGATTAATGTGACTCTGAGTGCTGATTGGTTCTCTGCTAGAAAGATGAAGTTTAATTTACAACGACTAATTTTCCTTATTTTCAATTTACAAATTCAAAATTTTTAAATTTTCTGATTTTTCCGCTAATGTTCTGACCAACAATACTGTGAACTAGCGGTGACAATCAAAAATAAAGTGGGTGTTCACAACAGATAAGAATCAGTTGAATCTTCCTTAAATCTTTTACTAAAAATGTCATGAAGGTGGGGTTGCTAAACCTCGATCACCTATTTCATCTTTACCAGCTTTGACATGACTGTTCAGTTTTATTAGATTGAGGCAACCAATATAAAATACTGCATTAGGCAAGACATGATTTAATAAAATCCTGGTAACACAGGATATTCTCAGTATTCTCATTCACAGATATTAACCCAGAGTATTTTTGTCTCTCTAAAAAAGGACAAAAACTGATAGAGCCTCTACTGATGACAATATAGGCCTTTTTCACAGCAGACATTATGACTTGTCATTGTAAATCATGTGTGATAACATTAACTATGGCTCCTTTCTCTTCAAGTGTTCCTTAAATATCTCATCAACTGTTACTGTGGTTACCACATCATGATCCTGACACTAAAGCAGCCAAATGTAAGTAACACGGGTTATTTACACCTGTTATTTTTCGACTGTGACACTTTAAATGTCTCTCAGGAAATAAAGGCCTATTTGACTCAAAACACAGCTTACCAACAAAAGTGTCAACTTTGTGCTTTGAATTAATGTCTGCATTGAGGAATTTGAGGAATATAAATCCTGAGTTTCAGTTCCTCTAAAATTAATGACCGCTTCTTTCGTTCCTGACGTGTTTATCACGATTTAAACTGCATTACTCCAGGACATAAAAGCAAAGGGCCCTTTTCAAAGCAGATATACGGACGCTGAGAGCAGCCATGGTCACTAATACTTCTTTTTATTCTGTTATCTTGGGTCGTGGGGAAACGAGCCTTGTAATCCCATGACAACCCATTGATTTATTCTGTTATCATAAACCGGTTATCCAGTATTAATTCAATGATTATTTCACAATCTAGACATAACACAATAAAAAAAATATAGTAGCAACCATGGCCGCTCTCGGCTTTCGTACAGACACTTAGTCATGCAGAAAATTAACTGTTGTTAATAATAGAAATAAAAAATAAGGCAAAGAAACATTACACACCCCTTAAGAAATAATCAATTTTACTTGGGGGAAAAAACAACCTCTGTCACCCCTAAAAAAAATGCAATAGATCATTTAAGTCAAAATTCAATGTTGCAGACTCACAAACACACTTGAAGTGACAGCATTATGACAGAGCACCCAATAAACAGTGGCCATAATTACATGAGGTGTTTGTACTGTGAAATGTGCTGTATAAACATTGATATTGATAAATATTTGATTTGCCTTTACAAAAGTCTTTGCAAGCATAAGGTACTAATGTACTTTTATGTCATTAAAAATGTTTTATTTTTTCTCATTGACATGTCAAATCAGTAGTATATTAAGTATTTTTATGTATTTATGGCATTATTATTGACATTAATCTTGATCTTATTATTCTTTTCTTTCTTTTAGGTTTCCTAACCTTGTTTTTCCCCTCAACTCCTTCCAGTCAGCGTCACTTCCAGAGGTAGACCATTCGATTTTTATTGCCAGGAGCTTGTTTACTGTATTTTTGAATGACATGGGAAAGGCAAATATGGAAAGCCATTAACATGTACATGTCTGTTAAATGTATATTTATGACATATTGTGCACTCTGTTTTTGGACAGGAGGCAGTTTAGCTGTGTGCTGGTAAAATCTGTGCTAAAGAGCAAAAGCTATTTTACATCTCTTGTCCTCTTGAAGACACAGAAACTCAGAGACAGTGTTGAGTAATATTTCCAGAAGTGAATTTGGGTTTTTATTTCAATATTCAGCATATCTAAAGGATTCAAAAATAAAAATTATTGACCTGATTGACAACATGAAGATTTGCTCAAGTGCAATATTCAGATGTCTCCTCAGAAAAACTCATTATATATTCTGCTAAATTTAGACACTGTCAGGAATTTTGAGCAAAAAATAGACTTAAAAAAAAGTCCATGCACAAAGAAAGTATAGGCCTTCAATGAAAACCTAATTTCCATGCTTTACTCAGACATCCAGGGTGACATTTGCAAGTCAGGTTTTAAGCTGCACCCATTCACATGCAAATACGGCACAAAAACAACAACCAAGCAGCTCTAAAGCCCTTCAGTCCAACAGCCTTGGCTACAACGTGGAGCTCTGCCAGCTTGGGCCACCCCTTGTTCATCCATTGATGACAGAATAATTATGAATCATGTGATTTTCTTTCTCTCTCTTATATAAGGTTAGATGCAGCCCCAGCCTAAAAAGCCGTTGAATGTAAAGCACTTCCTCCACCTGCTCCGGCCTTAACAGAAACATTTTTCCCACAATGGCACCAGTAGTCTTGGAGCTGCTTTCATTCAGTGGCCGAGGATGAAGGTTTCGTGCACATGGAGGAGGACTTGGCTGCGCTCGGGACATAAATTCAGGTCAGGCTTTGCTAGCTCAAGTGAAATGTAAAACAGGAGGCAGGCAGCAGGTGAAGCGTGAACTACAGGCGGGCTGCGATAACGCCCGGCCAGCGGGAAACCATCAGCCACTTCTCCCTCTTGGCCGCTATTAAAACGACGCTCATATTTCAACCGGGCGCAGATCAGAGCCGCACTTCTCACTTTCGCTTCATGGCTCAGCGCTCCGCTCATCCCATCGTCCCCGTCGCGCTGCTGGTGTTTGGACTTGTTGCAATCCTGCTCCTCACCATTCCCACGGAGGACGTGCAGGAGGCGCCGGAGTTCATGGTAAGGTCGGTTCCGTCGGGTGTTTTTTGGACGAGTGTTTTTCAGGGTGTCAAGTTGACGGAATGGTGTAACCAAAGCTTGACTTTGTAGGCTACAAGAGAGTGTTACACATGAATCTATGGCACCATGACAGCAGAATATATGGTGTAACACTACATGATCCAGTGACAGCTGTGGTTGTAATGTAGACGTATTTTTCTGAACCGTGAGTTAGATTAATATGCTCTACTTTGCTGAACCTTTACTCTATGGAAGCTCAAGACTGACAATACAAAATAACATAAAGAGTCAAATTTTAATCTTCATCCTTTATCATGATGTCATTATCATTATTAAAATTAAAGAGAAAGTTAGATTTTCAGGTTAGACATGATTTCAATAATTAGATTGAAAGTGTCAGTATAATCTAATTCAAATTGACATATAGCCTAGCAATGTAACTACCTTTAAAATGAACCAAAAAAAATGCTTTGGTCTGGTTTCAGCCTGGCCACTTGCTGAATGCCAAAATTAAAAATCCAGATGCACAATGGAAAAAAATTGTGGAGGTAGTTTTTGGTAAGACTCTTTATGAATAAAATAAAACGTCACATGAGCTTTTCTTTTACACTTTCAGTACACAGGTCAATTTGATACTTTTGAAAACATGAAAATGAAAATGCTGTTTTACCTTTTTTCTGTT
>JAPZDZ010000011.1:7107486-7123058 GCA_029783805.1 Acanthurus tennentii
GCTGAAAAGTTGGAGGACAACCAATGTCATGGGGATGCATCTTCCCGGAACCAAGAGTATCTGTGCCAAATCTGGTTCCCGATTCATCCACAGATATTTGTCCTGAATTTTATGGCAAGCCATCCAGTAACTGTTGAAATGTTTAATTCTGGGCCAAAGTTTTTTGTCTGATCAGAAGATTAATTGCCATACACAGAGTTACACTGACAACATTGTTTAAAATATACATAAAAAAACTTGAGTAGTTGAGTTGAGTAATATCAAATAAAATTCAGAGGCAAAGTAAAAAGGTTTAGACCCTCCTGAACGTACACTTATCCAGCTAAAACAAATGAATTTTTTGTTAGTTCTTTAAATGTTAATGTTTTTTTGGATTTAGCTACACTTTCATTTGGTAGGTTCTAGGGTGCCTGGATGTTGTCTGTGGCCCCTCTGACCAAAGTGATTAAGTTTACCAGTGGCTTTGGTTAGCTCTGTGTACACATCAACACACCATCACAGTTTCCCATGTGACAACTCCTGTTTCTGTAGTAGTTGTTCAATTTCTGCCGTCCTGCCTGATCTCAGAACAGCTAACCTGATGGAAACTGCACACATGAGCACTTCCTAGTACCTAATTGTGTCCACTGAGCCGCAAAACTCTCAGCTTAGCAAACAGCAGTCAGACACAATCAGCAGATGGCCTCTCTGGCACAGGTGGGTGTTCATTAATATTTTCTTAAGGGAATTTGTGCAATTACTCACTGACTTATTTATCTTTTTGTTACTTCTTCTTTTCCAACATTCAGTGGAATGATTTTTTTAATTTTGACTGGAGAGAGGTTAATTAAACATTTTGCCTGTGCTGACAATACACAATAAGGATAGAAAGTAGTAACTGCTTGATTTTTCTCTTAATGGAAGTGAAGCAGTGATGTTTCAAACATTTTCACAGCTTAAAGTCATGAACATGAAGAATTTGACTTTGTCTTAAAGTGATTCCATTTGTGTTCCATGGATTGGAAAGAGACATTAAGCACGCAATAAACACACAACAAAACACACCTACACTTCTGAAATGTGATATTACGTTGAAGTTATGTGAGCGTGTCATCAGCATGCTAATTTACATTCCAGTTAAATACAACAAACTGGTTTAGGCAGATCACACACTGAGTTGTCTCTCAGACGTTCCACTGCACTTGAAGCCAATGGTAACACAGCAAGTATCTGGCAATTTTATATTGATTTCAAAAATGTTTACTTTGTATTGTATTTGAATTTTTTAACAGATTTAACAGATAAATTATGTGCATATCAAATCTCCTACATGATTACAAAAAGGTGCAGAGTATTTTGCAAATATTTGGCAACTTTGATCATTTTGGGATTTTTTAAAAATGGCAGTTTTTGTGTAAGTGTTACTTATTTTGAAATCTACAGTTTTGAGATTGTAGTGTATAAATCATTAAAAAAATATGAAGTCAACAATGTTTCAGTTGGTGAGGTAAGAAATTTTAAAAATATGATTAACATGAGAATAACATTAATTTTGCACATGTTGTGAACTTTAAGTCAAGACTGAAAAAAAGTTTTGTGTTTGTATTTTTAATTATTCACTTTGTGAGTGTTTGTGACTGACAAAGTCAGGTCTATGTTAGTGTGTTTAACGAGTCCTGAAGGTTATACAAACAAAGCAAGCTGCAGATGAGTAACCCCATAAAATAATTCACTTATATTAATAATAATGTTACACTGTGTAGATTTAAGCTGTCATGCCTAAACCGTTTTGTGTTTTAATGCAGGTTTGGTGAGTAAATAATTTAAGGTATTAAAATAAAGAAAGAAAAAAGAAAGTAGAAATTTTACTCAGTTACCCCACAAGTAGGACTAATCAAGTATAAAACATAGATAAATTCACGGAAAATCTGGGACCTCAACAATAAAAGTGAAATTTAATAATATAAAAACATCAGCTTCTCATTGTGTTCTGCCTCTCTGAATAAAGGTGAGCATGGCATCAGTGTCCTCCAGCTCCTGCCTCAACAAGGCTTTGCGCCAGCACTACATGAATCTGCCTCAGAGAGGCAAGTGCCAGGTCACCTACATCTGGATTGATGGCAGTGGAGAGGAACTTCGCAACAAGACGCGAACCCTGGACAGCGAGCCAAAAAGCATAGATGGTACATAGCCTCTTCTTTTATCCTTTATGACTGTTGGGGATTGAGTAGCAGTTGATTTTGAACATTGTATATTGTAGATTTTAATTCTATACCTCTTACCCTTTTTGTAACAAGATGTGGGTGAAACATGCATGGATTTCATTTTATTTATTTATTTGTAAGAGTAAAACAGTTGAATTCAATCCTTCAGTGAAAAACAATGACCAGTTCAAGTGAGCTAGCGATGATTTATTGTCACGCCAACATCAAGGCTACTCTAGGAGATGAGAGTTTTGGACAAGTCTGCCCTTTTAAGCAGTCAAAGACGTCTCTTGAGCTCCTTAAAAAGGCTGTTTGTGGGCTCTGCCAAAACCACTGGAGGTGCAGTGGATCTGTCAGCAGAAACACTGATGAAAGTGGTTGCCAATTTTATTACCCGTGGAGGAGATGCCATACACTTGCATACCTTTGGCAGCATGTCCAAGGTGTGACACAGGTCATTCAAGAGGTTTTATTAGTTTGACTGTACAGCTCAGCGGTTGGAAAAAGGGAGGATTGCACATTGTAAACAACAAAGACGTAAGAGCATCCTGGCACAACCTGAATGACATGGGAGAGCAAATATTTGCTATTGTTCAGTACACTATAGTGGCCTCTCTCTCCAATTTCAGTTTTGCAGTTTGAGAGTTCACATTCAGCATAAGAACTCAATAAACTGTCTTGCAAGGTAACTTTTCCTCCCTCTGTCTCTCTTTCATTCTTTATATTTGTTCTGGTCACCAAGCACTGACAAAGTGGACAAATTTGACTCAGTGACATGATAAAGACTACAATAGTTTATGAACTTATTCTGAAATATATTTGGAAAAATTATTTTAATGATAGTATTCGGTAAATTTGTCTGGTCAGATATTCCTGAGTGGAACTTTGATGGCTCAAGCACAGACCAGTCCAAGGGCTCCAACAGCGACATGTACCTCATCCCGGTCTGCATGTTTAGGGATCCATTCACTCTTGACCCTAACAAACTGGTCCTCTGTGAGGTCCTCACATACGACCGCAAACCTGCAGGTAACATTTTTCACATTTTGTTCATGTTTTGTGGCCATTATTTTACTCAATAAGGTCAGGTCATATGAGTTGTACTGGTTTTTGTGTTTACTAACCAGAAACTAACCGAAGAACGAGCTGTAACGAGGTAATGGAGGAGGTCAAAGAGCACTGCATGTGGTTTGGTATGGAGCAGGAGTACACACTCCTTGGAATGGACGGACATCCTTTTAGTTGGCCCCCGAATGGATACCCAGGACCCCAAGGTGAATCATCTGTCAATTTTTTTTCTGTAATAACTTTGCTTATGTGGAAGGAATATTTGAAAAAATGGTTTCTTGGATAGTTAATATGCTTTTAACTATCCAAGAGCAGTAATAAGCTGGCTTGAGGTTATGAGAAACCCTTATCCATCATCAAGAGCTGCAGAGCATTTAGAACAATTCTTAATAATTTTTTTCCTAAAAAATGCATTATTGCTAATCAGGTCTTTCCGAGTGAGAAAAAGCCATTTAAAAAGTTGCTGAGCTACTCAACTTCATCAGCGTTGAACTTGGGGAATAATCTTACGGAGGCAAAAATATTCTTTATGGAGGGATGAACTCATTGAACCCTTACAGACAGAACAAAGCATGGGTGTGGCCTAAACAAAATGTTATGACATTTGAGTTGCGACTCACTATGGTGAAGACAAAATACTGCACCCCATCAAATAGCAGTACAATCTCATATCACATAACAACTGAATACACTCAATAAAAGAATGTTTCTTGACAAAAGTTTTTACGAATGGGCAACAAATTAGCTTACATTACATAATGTCTTCATTTTGATTTTTCTGTAAGAATTTATATTGTAAACACTGATATGTTATTAACCATTGATAAAGCCGCTTATCACGACTCATAAACCCTTCTTAAGATCTACAAAACACAATATTTTATCATTCATCACCGATATAATACATATTACTGTGAGTTATTATTTTGTACTAATAAGTTTCCTCTTCTGTCATTCAAGGACCTTATTACTGTGGGGTGGGGGCGCAAAATGCTTATGGACGGGACATTGTGGAGTGCCACTACAAGGCCTGCCTCTATGCAGGTGTCAAAATCTGTGGCACCAATGCTGAAGTTATGCCATCTCAGGTAAGTTTCGCTGTTATTTTAATGTAAAGTGGATAGAATATGCTTTCACATTAGCATGACTATGCATTCATATTTAATTGCTGTTCTTTTTCCGTTTTTGTTCCACACATTCTTTCTACAATTTCCTTTTTTCCCATGTTTCTTTGCCTCTGCTTCTTCTGGCTTCAGTGGGAGTTTCAGGTAGGTCCCTGTGAGGGCATTGAGATGGGCGACCATCTGTGGGTGGCACGCTTCCTGCTGCATCGTGTGTGTGAAGATTTTGGGGTTATTGCATCACTGGACCCAAAACCAATGGAGGGCAACTGGAACGGTGCTGGTTGCCACACAAATGTTAGCACCAAACAGATGAGGGAAGAAGAAGGACTAGAGTGAGTTAATAGTTCCTTTTTACCTTGTAACAGCAAGAATTCATCATTTGAAAATGCACACCCATAAAAGCCCAGTGTGTAGGATATATAGGGAGATACTGGCAGAGATGGAAATATAATTAAGCACCTGGCAGCTCTGTGCTTGTGCATCTTCTATTTGCCAGTATTCTTCTTCTTCTTGTTTATGTGAGTCTTGCTCTTGTTATTGTTCTTGTTGTTTTCCTTCTTCTTCAACTTTCTGAACTGGCTTAATTGATCAGTCAGTTGCAACAATAATGTGGAAGACTCAGATATAAGGATAGCACTAATCAATAAAAACCCTGCAACATGATTGAAGAGACTTCAGGATCTTTACAGTTCAAATATGGTTCCCAGATTTTGTAGAAATGGCCTGTTTTCAAATTCATTGTGTATGTAGTCCAGAGGTACCCTCCACCAGCCCTGAACAGTTGGCACCTTTTAATCTGTTAATTGTAATATGATTATTCTTGTTTTTTTCTTGCAGCATAGGTAAGGATGCAGTACAGTCTCATACTATTTTTTGATGTTATCAGACAATGGTTCAGTTTCTTCATCACAGATAAAGGTTTCATAGCTTTATCTTTTGAGTAGACCAGCTTCCTATATCTCAATGCCCTCACTGTTTTCTCTCTGTTGACAGATACATAAACCAGGCCATTGAGAAGCTGGGCAAAAAACATGATGAGCACATCCGTGTGTATGACCCACGTGGAGGGAAGGACAATGTGAGGCGTCTCACGGGTCTCCATGAAACCGCCAACATCAAAGACTTTTCCTCTGGAGTGGCCAACCGAGGCTCCAGCATCCGCATCCCTCGCCAGGTGGGCCACGACAGGAAAGGCTACTTCGAGGACCGTCGGCCTGCAGCAAACTGTGACCCCTATGCCGTGACAAAGGCCATTGCTTGCACCTGCCTGCTTGATGTGAAAGAAGAAAAATAGGAAAGCAAGAAGGAAAAAGGGCCTGCTATGTGGCAAATATAGAAATATACGAGCTTTGAGTTTACCTGTGTGATTAATACTTGGAAATACATTGAAGATTAAGTAAAGCAGATTGAATGTTTGCTGTTATTTCCGTGTTGCTTAGGTCTGTCTAAGATTGTATCCCCTGTTGACCATTGATAGCTACATTGCGAGTACTAGGAAGTGTCTTAGAAATGAAAAATCCACAAAATGTTGGCACTATGTATAATGTTTAAAAGCTTGAAACACTATTACAAATCCTTTATGGTTGTCTTTTATCTGATTACATATGTATTATGCTGCTATAGAATGGGTCTTATTGTTTATTTGAACTTGGGTCATAGGAATTTGGATGAAGTAAAATAAAAACACTGAAGCTCAAGGCCACTTGTCTCGCTCCTTCATTTGTATGTAAAATATTAGAAAAAAAAGTCAAAATCAAAACTATTTCTCAAAAAAACTACGTTTTACAATAAATCATTACAATATTAAAACTGTAATACAGTCTAAACAAGCTGATATTTAATTATCTAAAAAGATATATATTTCACATATTGTCTTTTTTTTAGGTTTTTAAGCCTGTGATACAGTTTTAAGTGTTTTAGTTTAGCACAATCATCATCATCCTTTCTTACCCTTTGTTCATCATGTTCAGATCATAGTTATTCTGGCAGCATTTCTTTGAGTGCTTATGTGAGTTGATTCCAATTTAAATAGACTTGGGGTATTGTTTTCAGTTTGCTATTTGTTGTTTGTTTGATGTATGTTATTACATCTGTCTCATCACTAAAAATAACAAAACTCTGTATTGAACGTCCAATAAGAAGAGTACTCTGACAACAGTCATCTGGCCAAACCCACTACAGCAGTGTTTCAGAGGTAGCTGGCTTTTGGTCAATGGCCACTAGATGGAGCCACCGGTATTGCTGTCTTCACAATGGGTCTCACTATGACTGCATATTTAATTAAAAAAACTGAAATTCACCGGTCAGAGCCACCTGTCACAACAGAGAAAAGCCATCTGTGAAGCACTTAGGGAGCTATGAGTGAGATGTGGTTTACAACCATAAAGCACCATAATAAAACAACATGTTTGCAGGCGCTGAAGACATGAATGAGGTTTTCTAGTCACTATACTCTCAGTAGTCACTGGCATGGATTCACCTCAGCCTGATGCTCAGTGTATTTGACATATGGCATTAACATCTTATCCTGTTACTTCCTGACATACGATCCTCTCATTTCCAGCCTCTCAGTGTTAAAATGACTCATTATTCAAGCTGTTTGAAGGGAGGTTTTTGCAACATGAGTAAACAAAAAGGAAAAAGAGGGATTCTTTAGACTAGATCAGATGCCACCACATACCAGATTTCCATGGATACAGGCAGTAACTTGGCAACTGTGGTGTTTGTCTGTCGTCATGGAAACATCTGTCTCAAAGCATTTACCAGAAATATAAGCAGCCTGGTGAGATGATGATGGAAAAAGGAGAGGTAGAGAGAGAGAGAGAGAGAGAGAGAGAGAGAGAGAGAGAGAGAGAGACAGAGAGAGAGAGAGAGAAAGAGAGAGAGAGAGAAATTAAGTTACTATAAAGTCTGTCTTTGTGTATTTGGAGTAATTTTTATACCCTCCGGTAAACGTGTCACGTTAAAGCTCCTTGATGAGACATTATCTTTTACTGTGATCACTTACCACAGCCACTAGGCCTTTAACTGTCACATCTGCTTTAGCTGCTGTTGCAAATCAGACAGGAAGTACAGTCAGAGACAGGAAGTACCTTGAGAGACAGGAAATATTTACAGAGATGAGCCATGGGAACTAGTGTGTGGCATGCTAATTCATATTGTGTTGTCAGTATTTAGTATGCTACATTCAATGCTAGCATGCAGACTAAAATTAAAAATTAAAATTCTGAGTTTGGTGTTGATAATCACTTAGGTCCCACAGCGCAACAATATAATTGCAAGAAAGTCAGTTGAGATTGCCATATGAAGGGAGTTCTCCCTTACTGATAAATCATCCAGGCTGAGGTTCGATAAGGCACCAGAGCCAGATTACCAAACAGGTAAAATGCAAATTCCAAGAAGGCCAAGAACTCTATGTATGTCTGCATGTAAACTTGTTTTATGCTGAGATTTGGGGTCCTTTTTGAGAGGGGTCCCAGTGTTAAAGGCTAGTTGCAACAAGACTTTTTTCCTAAATAAATCTGTGTTTAATTAAATCACAACACAGTAGATCTGGGGCTAGCTATTAATCAAGCAAGCAAAAGCTGCAAACAATGGTTACAGAGAGTAGGAGAAACATTTGTATTAATAGGTGCCCAGCAGCCCTTAGTTTCCCTTAGTCTCCCTTTGTAGGTTATTTCAGGCACCAAGCCATAATGACATAGTCTCATTAAGGCAGGAAACAAATTTGCATTGATAAAGATCAGTAGGGAATATGCCTCATATTTCTCAGAAAGTATGACGTAACATCCGTCCTACTTTATTATTCCAGAACTACTGTACAAACAAAAATGAAACTACACCTGCATTAAGCAGAGGGTTTGTTACAGTCAAGTTAAATGTTTGAGAATATGCTGAGATTTTGGGTGTCTAAGAAGATTAAGTTTGTATTGGTTTTGTTATTATTTTATTCTACATATTGTTGATGTAAAAACAAATCCCTTGAATTAGGCATCTCACATAAAGGTATAACCCTTCCCTTTTACTTGGATTTGGAGATCTGTGTCCCTTTCTGGTCCTTTCTTTCACACCAAAAGACATAAATATATGTAAAAATAGTACAGGAAAGGATAATATTCAGTAATACAAAGTCTATTTGTTGTAGCCCTTTTCTAAAGTGAAATAAATAAGTTCATTTGAACTTATGCAGGATAATGACAGTTTTTCTTCTCCTCTCCTGTTTAAAGTTTTGTTGTGTTTTTACGCCGCAGTTTTAGATTGGCATAAATGTTACTAACAAAGTTTAGATGACTGACTTTTACTTCAAATGATCTCGAAACACAGGAGTGTCAATAAACCTCAGGTACGTCAGTTATCATCCCTCCCTGTTACAGTCAATGGGTAGTCAGTGGCCGTCGTCAGTGACGTCACTGGTCTCTAAGGGTGGGCTCGCGGCAGCAGGTGAGAGAGAGCAGCATCGCCTCCTCGCGACGCAGAGCGGCTGGAGTAGCGGAGCGGAGCGGAGCCATGGGAAAGCTACAAGAATTTGTTATCACTTTTGCCAATAACAAGGTGGTTTACGGTCCGGGAGAGTCAATTACTGGAACTGTGAAAATACGAACCGGCAACTCGCTGCAGTACAAAGGTAAGCTTCTTTCAATGTGTTTGCAACAGAGGAAGAGGAACATTTTTGCCAGCGTGTCTTTCACCGCCTGGTTCAGTGAAGCGCACGGCGATGGCTCGATGAAAATAAACTTTTCCTCCGTGATAGTGGACATGAGGAAGGATAAAGGACCGAATAAACAGCTGTGTGCTTGTTTCTGGGTCGGTCTCTCATCTTGTGACCGTGAAAAATTTGGTGCGTTCACCGCTGGTTTTGGTGGTGCTGCGCTGGGAGTGGACGAAGCGTTTCCACCCTGCACATGAGCACGAGCGGCCGCTGTGGACTGTTGTTGTGCCATGTTGGTAGTTGGTGCTGGATGGTAGTCAGGTCGTTTGAAACCAACATCCTGGACCACATCCTGCTTGTTTCAACATGTTGCTTCCATGTATTGTTTTAACGAACCTTTGAAGTTTTTTGTCTTTAAAAGGTGAGAGACATTCGTTAAAGCACAACAGGTGTTTGGCATTTTGTATTACAACGTTTCTATCAGAAGTCTGTTTATTTTTCATATAGCCTATTGCTGTTACTTTCAATGTCTGAGAAAAAAACTAGTGGGAATAGTTTATAAAGGGGGTGAAGTAGGTTAGCAAGGTGGAGAGCAGCTTTTAGAGTTGCCATGGAAGTACACAAAGAATCTATTGTATGCAGCGGATCCTTATGGGGATTCTTGTCTCATAATGGAGACCTGCTATCAACTTTAACTGAAGCGCTTTATCAAAGGGAGTCTGGCAGAGAGGTATGTTAATTATGAACAGTAAATAAAGATGACTTCTAGAAAGGGCAATAAGGTAAATTCTAGCAGCAGACAGCTGTAAAGTTTGTTTCATCAAGAGGAACTGAGGAAATAGTGCCAAACTGCAGTGACAGCAGACACATAGTGGTGTAGTGCTGCATGCAGTAAAATGTGCAACACTGATTGACAATGAAACAACTTTCTATTTCCAGGATCTATGTATATGTCACAAAAAAACACACACCTGCTTTCTTTAATAGAAAGACAGTTGATGATTTTAGCACTTTTTGGTTCAAATTAAGAATAAATTTTGCCTTCCACACTACATTTTAAAGACATTTTCTTTGATTTTTTAATGAAATAAATGCATCATTTCCGCCTGTATGTCAGACATTGTGAGATTAATTTGCCATAATGCACAGGCTGTCCTGAAGCAGATGGCATTACAGTAGAGGTCAGAAATCCTGCTGAGCTCTGTTACACTGTAAGGTCAGTCGGATGCAGCTAGTTTGTACCTGACAACAAGTCCAATTTCCAAATTTAACTGTGCATTGGTGGCTGCTGTGGTGAGCTAACTGCAACTGTAAGTGGTGAACAGCTCAATGAAAGTATGGCAAAGCAGAAAAGAGCTTGTAGAGAGATTTAAACGTTTATGATTTAGTCGGGTGTTGGTCAGCTTCAAACACATGAATAGTATCAGTTGTAACATTTACTGGTGGTTCATCCATGCAGTTTCATTTCTGTGTAATCTATAAGAAGTCAGCTTTCACATCTCAAATAATGTGTAAAAGACCACAGCTTACAGCTTTCAGTCCTCTGAACTCTGACTCATGTCACGCTTAATAAAAAAATGCTGATACTAAATTGATCATTTCAAAGCGAATTGTTTCTGTTTTTAAATATGTAGGAAGAAAAGGCCAAATCAGCGTGCAAAAAGCCAAAAAATCTTAACACATTTAAAGAGGGCTCAAACAGTTACCTTCAAGCATCCGTGATTTTGGCTGCCTCTCCTTTAATGCTTATATTAATCACCCACAACCTTTGGGTGAAATTGACCATTGCAATAAATTTGATTCAATTTATTTCAGAGATTTACTAGAGAGTCGTTGGAAGAAAAGACTGCTTTTGAAGTATTTATGTAAAAAATATGTCGAAAATAGTGCATGTCTAATCTATCAATACTTATGTTACCTGTTCAATTTTGGGAAACTTATCGTAGTACCTTGTTTGTGCAATGTCTGTCCAGCTTGACAGTGGGAGATAAAAGGTCACAACATTTTCAACATGCTTTTGTGAAATTGCACCTTTGGACAAAAATAAAAAGGTTTTGTCCCTTCTTTCCAGTTTGATGGTAGGCAAAGTTGAGAATTCTCTCTGTCTTTTCCAGTCAACACAACACAAAAAGGTTTCTTCACATTCTGCTTTTGTAAATGTGTAATTACTGTCATGCTGTCAAGTGCAGATCACAGTGCCACAGCACAGAAGGGATCTTTTTCTAGTGTTAGTTGCCAGTCTAGTCTTTCTATTGGAGCATAAACTAAAGATTGTCTGTCCCACAAGAATGTTAAATGACACTAAAGCTTGCCTGTGCAAGTGTGTTTTAGGAGGTCACCTAGTCGATATTGCTTTTACCACTTTAGACCCTCATTCAGACACCACCACTGACTTCTGGTAGAATACTCCATCCAAGGAAACTTTAGCTCCATCTCAGGAGTGTCTGTTGCTGTGCTGTAAATGCCGAGGATGCATTGTTTGTCCAAGTGACCTCATCCCCCCTTATACGCAGCCTCTGATGATCTCATCAATCAGATGGCTTGAATCTTGATAAAAGAGAGACATGTGTGTATTTCCTCTTTGTGCAAGTGTGAAAAGCTTGCACAATGCGGGGGAGTTGTTGATGTGTTACTGTACATCAAAGTGGATGCACAGTTACAGTTGAACAGTTAGAGCAGGTTCTTCATTTAATCCATTTCCTGCATTAATTTGGTCAAGGATGACTTTAAGTGGATGATGAACATGATGAGTTGTAAAGGAAATAAACTAGGAAACCATTTCCACATTCATGGAGTCACAGCACTGATGCACATGAAGTGTGGGTTCACTCTTAGTGCATTTTCATTGAATAATTTTTACTGAAATATTGGATATGTTTATCTATAAATATGGTGACAGACTTTGAATATAAAAAAGAGACCCTGATATATATTTATGAAAAAAAAACCAGCAACAACCAATAAAATGAAACATGTTTTTCTGTCGTTCAAGGAAGCGAAGCAGTAAAATCTAGAGACCAAACTTGTACCTTGAACACACAGGGCTATTCAAGTGCTTAATCAATAGAAAGATAACAGTCAACACTTCTTTAGGTCCAGGCTGCTTTCTCTTTTCCCTTCCATTCAGTGACTGTGAGGTTGGTTTAAAAGCAGCTATTTCCTGCCAGAAATGTGCAGAGTGCCCATCAAAAGCAGAATCCATCCTCAGATCTCAGTTTCTGTTAAAAAAAAAAATGGTGCAAGACCATTTGACCTCTATTATCTCAATTTCCTGGGTGGATAAAAGAAATTCTGGTCATATATTATTTGTGTTTATTGACATTAATATCAATTGATGTCTGATCAAGTCTAATCATGTCTTTTTTCTGTGGTTGGTGGTAGACGGTTAAACAGGATGCAAAATAATCTTTATAAAGTATCTTTTAAATAACAAAATATATTTTTTAAAGTTTTTATTTTACCAGCCATTCTATAGATTGCCATTGTTTGTCTTGCTGAGCAAAGCAAATCTACCACCCCTTGCATATTTCAGCAGCATTTGGCTGGTGACAGTTGCTGATTTTGTATCTTGGAGGTAAGGCTTTCAGTCTGAGATGCTAAATATTGTAGAGGCCAAATTCTTTGCCTCACTCTATTATTGATGATGGAGACCATTATCCAGCATTTGTATTGATTAGTTTCCTTACAGAGACAGACAGACAGAGTCATGAATGCTTGAATGAAAATACAATAATGAGCCCACACATTATTTACACATTACACATGAACATTGAACATGCACAAGAACCTAGCTAAAACCTGTACTTTGATCATGTGGCATGATTGACAGCATTCAATGGCAACACAGGAAGTAGTTTGTCTTTTTTCAGAAGTTACACTTACTGCCTTTTGGTCATGCTAGTGGCAAGGCTTTATGGATGGTAATACTGGTCCGTCAGTCCACCAGTTTGGGTTGAAATTATTCTATTCCTCAACTTTTGGGAGGATTTCTGTGAAATTTGGTCCAGACAGTTGTGATCCCTAGAGAAATAAGCATTTTCCTCTAGTGTCAGCATGAAGTTGATGTTTGTAGAGACATTCATGTTCACTGCAGGATAAATTTTAATAATTAAATTCTGTTAAACCCTTAACTGTTCGGTTGTACTTTATGTTCATTGCAAAGTTTGTACTTTGTAACTTTGTATGTCATCTCTAAACTTCATTTTCTGTTACTGATTTGGTATATGGACAGAAACCCCCCCCCCAGTGACAAGCAAGGGACCCATCTGTGTTAATGATGATGATGAGCTATAGATCTAAGGAATCGGGTGTAGCCAGGCTGTCTGTTTGGTTTAGTCTCCTCATTCGTCTTGGTCAGCTTACTGGCTCTTAAAAGCATATATAGTCACCTGATACAGGTGATCTTGCTTTTTTTTGTCTCAGCTCGCAGTGACATTTTACCTCATATGGGACACACCTGTATTGACAGTTTACTTCAAGCTCCAACACTCAAACATAAACACAGTGTGATTGAATGTCAGTGAAAGCGAGTAGGTTTTGGAGCAGCAAGTATAACAGGAAATGAATCGCTTTGTTCACTTGATCTGACTTGTCTTTATCTTTGCTGTATATCTAAGTAGACTTCGACAGTGACATGAGTAAATGAGAAGTCTATGTGCGTAGTTCTTCTGTATCTCAGATGGCAGCAGTGAATATCCTATTACGTTCCTGTAAAACTGAAACACAAACATTCACTGTAACTTGACCTTCATCTGTGGTAATAAAAAACACTGGCTTCATGTAAATAAGACTAGACTTCCCCAGGTTTCACATGAAGCTGCCCACAGGCATGTGTATGCACACATACACACCCACTCAAACAAACGCACAGACGCATGAACATACACACACACACTCTTTGTGTTTTGAATTGTGTTGTTTGTAAATCTTGTATTAAAACTTGTGATGTGTGAATCATGTGGTTATAGCCACATTTTTCAAACTCATCATGACTGTGACTGTAGCTTCTTTTGTGCATTGTCAGCAAATTTATAATTCACCATGTTACACTTTGTTCCAGTCAAAAAGTTGCTTTAATCAACCATTTTAACAATCACAAACATTTTCTTTTTATGTGTAAAAGAATGTAGGGACTAATTGATCAATTCATCATTTGGACAGTAGTAATGTGATTGATAAAAAGTAAAGCTTTCATGTGAGCAAAGCCTTTAGAGCAAAGATTTAGATACTTAGCTATATCTTATATTTCCATCTTACCATGCATCTTATCTTTGCTTGAAGTACAGTTGGCAATCTACCACTTTTATAAATGAGTAGTAGTTTGCTTTTCATGAGAAGTACTGCTCAGCCTAAACAGTTGTTTAATGTCCTCTGTGACTCTAGTGGGAGGTCTCTTTAGTCCGAGAAAATAAAACCAAAGATGTTCTTTAGGTTATCTCAGCTTGAGCTTCACACTGCAACTTTGCATCAAATTACTATGCAGAGTTATTGTAGTTACTATGGAAAAATGTAGAATTTTTAGAACTAGAACTTTACTTACTGAAATTCAGAATATGGCTAATGATTTTTTTAAGTGACCTTGTTGAGTCCCCCATCTTTGTGAAACAACAATACTAAATCGCTGAAGTATCTCTTAGCCACACTCCAGTGTCTCTGTGATTAGGATTTGGTTTGAAAGAGCGCATTTACTGTGAGGGTAGTGGCTTCTTTGAATAATCTACCGTGTGTTTGCTATGGGTTAAATTGAGATATGGTTGGATTTTGTAAAGGTTTGGTGAGGTAGAGATAGCAATTTGTAAGGGATCTTAATTTTGATGTACTGTGGAATGTCACAAAAAAAAATCATCTTTGGCTGAGTAGATAAATACTGTTTCAGCAGTTTATTCATTGTTGTTGTTACTGCTGCAAATTTCCTTTAGACAAACCTTCTTAAGAAAACGAAACCGAAATGGATGCAGCACAGATCAATTAAAACAGTGTATAAATATCTCTATATTGTGGTTCATAAAGACAACCCTACAGTTTAGGGATCCAGTGCGACTGTCTAGACTCAGGGACCTGAGTAAATCATGACATCACTGCACTGTGGGCGAGTGATTAGAGATCTGTCTGAAAAGCACAAGAGTTTTATTGAAACCAGAGAACTGACACATCCTGAAGACAGGTTTTTACATGTCAACCTGCAAGTAGATTTTAGGTAATTTTATAAAACAAAAGCTACTAGTGCTGTCAACTGCTGTTACTGCATCTGCTACTACTCCCACAGCAGAATAGGTAATGTTATTTCACATACTTCTCCATTATTTTGAAGCAGTTTTTTGTGATAAGTAGAGGTGTACGAAATGTCTTTTGTCTTACATATTGTTTTCAAATAAAGTTTTGAATATCTTTTTTAATGTTTTATTATCCACCAATAACATTGTACATTAGCCAAAAGCTAGTAAGCAATGACAGGCACCAGCACCAGATCCATGTATATCTGTGTGTGTGTGTGTGTGTGTGTGTGTGTGTGTGTGTGTGTGTGTGTGTGTGTGTGTGTGTGTGTGTGTG
>JAPZDZ010000011.1:7123976-7149773 GCA_029783805.1 Acanthurus tennentii
TGTGTGTGTGTGTGTGTGTGTGTGTGTGTGTGTGTGTGTGTGTGTGTGTGTGTGTGTGTGTGTGTGTGTGTTTTTTTTTGCAGTTCAGGCTCTGACTTAACTACGCATTCACCAGGCTTAACTCTTCCTGTCTCTTTTCTTTCTCATCCTTCCTCTATATGTTCTTGAAGTAAATCACAGAAGAGACTAAGTACAGTACATGCTGGAAACCTTAATGCTCAAAGCTGTGACAAGTTAGAGTTTAGATAAATCCACTTTCAAAACCCAAAGTTAAAAACTTAAACTGTGAGCTCTCTTCTTGACAGCAAATATCTCTGAATTAGAGCAGAATCCAGTTTGACTCTGGGTGTTTATTCATCCAGATGCTCTGGTCTGCCACTGGTTCTCTCCTCTAGAGCTCTCCTTGGTTTCAGCAGCTGTCTGCTGATGTCTGCCCCTCCACTTTGCCTTGCCTCCCACACAGCAACATTCATATGTAGATTTAGAATTTGTATCTCAAGGTTGTGATTGAATCTTGAAAGCTTTAAACTATTCAGCACATTCCCAATGATAATTTGACTATGAAAGTCAGAGCAGAAAAGATAGAATATAATATAATATTATAGAGTAGAATAGAATAAAGCTTTATTGTCCAGCCAGAATGGGAAGATTCTTTTAGACTCAGACTTAAAGGGGGTTCTTCCACTTTTTGATAGGTGTGGTTTGATAAGTTGACTTTTCAGCATAAATTATTTTGTTTGGTGAAAAACTTCTTTAGTATTTTGTTAGAGCACCTGTTTTCTGTGTTCTTTTTCTATTGTCCTTATTGTTCTTCAGATTTGCTTATTGTGAAATTATACTGTATAAATAAATAATCTTTAACATAGGAACAAAAGGGATTTTCATCCCTCTGACTTTGGTGTCTTTGTCCTGAAAATGAGTAATGTGACACATGATTACCCACTGAGAGCAACAATGACTCAGAGTGACTTCATTTTCTCTACTGCCCTTCAGTGTGGTTAGGTGGCATTGATCCATGTGTACTTCATCAGTCAGTGCACTGTGCCGATGGAAGTGACACTTTCAGCTGGAAATCTTGATACCAGCTGCTCCCTCTCCCCTTGGACTTTGGCATGTTAATAATAACTGTAGTTTGACCTTCATAACCAACAACCAGCTTGAGGGTGGAAACACATGGGGCAAGAATGTGGCACAATACCTGTGACCATATTGCATAATGTTTACTTGTGTAGCAGGTAAAAAAAAACCAAAACCCACTGACCTGCCTAAGTGATGCATCATATTTGTGCCCCATATGTTTCAGCCATAACCCCATCACGGCTGGTTATTTCGGTCTTCATAAAAGGATTCTGACTCAATCCAGCTGATTATTACAAACACACCCCTGACAACTCCTCCTTGTCTTCTATTTTCTAAAAAAATGTATAACAAGTCAGTCAGTATGACAAAACATCGTCATGCTCTGCCAAAACAGTTTTAAGCCCATTACTCAACACCAGAACTTAGGGACAGAAGGTGAGATTGTGACCATATTTCACATTTGGTCAGGTTCTGAATTAGTGACACTAAACTTCGGTGCCCACCTTGAAACTGTAGTGGCTGTTAAGAGTTTGAGATAAAGCTCAAAAAATACAATGTGCACAACTGTCTGCAATTACTCAGTCACAATTGAGAGAAAATGAATCGCCTTTGTTCCAGTTTATAAGGATTTGTTTCTCTGTTTTAAATTGTTGTAAACCAAATGTTCTTGGGATTTGGACTTTTGGTTAGCAAAGTGAGCAATTTAAAAACTTTGTGCCACACTTTGTGCTTTTGCAGTGTTTCTTGGCACTGCACTGAGAAGCAGTTGTCAGAAGATTAACAGATAAAAAAAGGAAAAACACAAATAAATTCTATCTTTCTTTCACTGGTGCTGCTTTAGTTTTTCTCAGTTTGGATTTCTGACTCAAACTGATATTGTTCCAGTATAGCTGCTTTAAACAGGATATAGCAGGTCAGCATGCATGAAAAAGGAAATTGTGTTTGTGGCATGCTAGAAGTAGCATCAGTATAAAGTGTAAATATGTGTTTTTTACCTTTTTGTCAGTTTTTAGTACTGATCCATTTGATACAGCAGGTTTCTGATTTGTTGTCCTTTCGTGGTTTTCTACAAGGTGCAGATCTACAATTGGAAATAAAGAACAAACAGACAAACAAAAAAAAGGTTAAATTTTTCCGTGATACACCGTGTTTGTTCCATGATAGCTTTCTCTGAAACAACTATAGTGCCTGGGATCTGCCCCTTTTTTAAGATTTAGCATATGATAACAGTTCATATCTTCCAAAAGGTCGTAATAACATAACAGGTGTTGGCGCTGCAGATTACAAAAACACCATAGTTGCTCAAACACACCCATATCATAAAATCAACTCTGACGGATACATACAAAGGAAATGGAACAGAGATCTGAAGGTCGCTTTTGGTCAGTTGATACTGGATTACTAAATGACTGATTACTGTAGTTTTTAAGATTTATCTCAGTACTGCAAGGATGTACCTGTATTCAAACACAGATGATTTCATTTTTTACAATCAATATGTTGTAGTGATTCATATGAAGTAAGACTGATTTATATTTAATTGAAATGCAAAGAAAGTTGCTAAACTCTTTGTTCAAAGTTTAGTCCATCATGATTCATTACAGTTAAATCTTGTGGCTTTGTCAAACTGTTATGCGTGTAAACAACACCCGTTTTTAAAATCTTGCTCATTTTACTATAGGTTTTCCCTTATTTTTTCTTAAATATTTTGACATGATTTTCTTTTAATTGTTTTTGTAAGGTATATATTGAGACAAGTTCTTAAACAATGTGCCTTGTATCTGTCACCAGTTAAATGAGATCAGGTCAACTGAAGACATTGCTTATTGCCATGAGGGAGAGGCCAATGCTGAAATGTAGGTCTCTTTGACATAGATACCAAGTATCAAGACAGTGAACTAGGATAAATACCTGGAGAATTCAATGATTAATTCCCTTTAGGCCTCTTGACTTATAATGAAAACCAGGTGATAAAATTGCTTCCAAATGTGTGAGTGTTTCAATTTTTGTAATCCTGAAAGTCACAATACAAAGGCTGTGCATGTCTCCTGGGGTCATGCTATCTGTCTGGATTTAAGACCTCTGCGGTGAAATGTGGACATTTGGTGGTATGATTGGTAATGTGCGGGAGAGCAGGTCAGAGAACAGATTTCATGTCTGCTGGTTGTTTATGACGTAACTTCTAAGGGGATAAGCCTCTTAAACATGCATGCAAACCTCTGCAGAGATTGGTATGTAGTCTGCATGCGTACATCATAAACTGATCTGAGTGAAGTGTGCAAAGCTCATCTAATGTTTTTGATAATGATGGTGGACAGTACTGTTTAACAAGCTGCTCCCAAGTCTCCCATAGGTGCTAAGCTCAGTTGAGACCTAGTGACTGTGAAAGCCATAGCATGTGATTCATTTCATTTTCAAACTGATGATCAAACCATGATGTGAAACTGTGAAACATTTCCCTTTTATTTTTCACAAGTCTTTTCATTTTCAAGTTCAGAGGTATAATACAGCAAAGGATGCTGGATAAATGAAGAGTACTTATTCAATAGGGACATACTGTTTTTGACTGCTGAAACTTTTCAGAAACTTTGGTAGGAAGTCTGGGACTTTCCATATAGTTTACTAATACTAATCCTCAGGACTGCTGTAATTTATAAATTCCCTCAGTAAATGAGGAAGGATAATGTAGTCACTTTATTTGCCTTTCAAAGCTCTTGATAGATGGTCTGATTTGCCCAGTCTTCATGGATTTTCAAAATTTGGTGGAAAAGGGTACAAAAAGGCACTGAAGAAATATGAAGCATGAATGTGGTTCCTGAATTCTGTTTCAATAACTTCTGAGGTCACAAGACTGTATAGTTGAAAGGCTGTAACAGAGAGCATGAAGCTGTGCATTAATTTTAAATGTAGCATTTCTGTCTGGTACTGATCTAACAGCTGATTACTTTGCTGCAGGGGATTTCCTTACAGTCAGGAGTAATAGATCATAAGATCAGGTGGCCATGTTTGACATGTCTCTCTGAGAGGCGGTAGAAAGGAGATGGGGGAGGGAGATGCTGAAAAGAGAGACAGACTAATTGTTTGCAGCACTTAAAGATTTAATGAAGGTGCAATGTGCAGCATAGGATTACTCGGATGTCCTGTGGTGCAGACTAAAGGGTGTGACCTCTAGAGTTAGAAGAAACCAGGAATATTTTTAATAAAAGGTTTTAGAAACATTCAGGGAACTGAGGATGATTGGTTTCTGTCAGTGCTTTTTTATTCTGTCCTTCACCACTGTTGTTAATGCTACGAGAATAAATATTTATCTTAAACTCTTCCAGAAAGCATCATTTCTGTCTGAGCTCTGACCTTGCTGGTTAAAGTAGTCTAGCAGGGATATGACAAAACACAATTATTTGTCATCTTTGTGTAATATTATTCATGTTTCCTCTTCATTAAAATTCAAGCACAGGACAGTCTTTCCATCACATTTGTACCGGCCTGACAAACACACACATTTGTTTAGAATGCAACCTCAATTTAAGTGTCTTCAATTCTAAGTGTAAGATATTTCACAAAACTTAGATGTATGGTATGTTAGGAGAATGTCACATGTTGTAGTGAGTGTTTTTTTTAAATAGGCATGAGAAGAAATAGTCAGGTTACGAAAAGCAGAGTCATAATGACATTACTATCGGGGGCGCTGTTGTTTTGTGGCTGTAACTCATTCGAGTCACCAGTGAAGTTTACCTGGGACTGTGGGACAGAAAGAGGAAAGAAGGAGTTCTGGGTCTGAGTAGAAGTTGGCGGGCATAAAGGTAGGGTGCTTTGCTGCAAGAGACTCTTGGAGACAAAAGAGACTGATGGAGTTTTGCTTCAACCACGATGAAAAACTGTATATATTCACCTATTAAAACTCAATGGATTAATTGTGACTGAAATGTCACTCTTCAGCTTCTGTTGCAACACATAGGGAGAGGCACTAGGTTACAGGCTTGCTAGCCATACAGTTTAAATTCATCACAAGCCGTGATTAGCTTAGCAGTAAAACTCCAGAGTTGAAATTTTGACCCTCCAGTTATAACAAATCTAGTAGCTGACTTAGTCGTCAAAATTGTTCAAACATTATGCTTCCAAATTATATCTAAAGCCTATCAAAATGTAACTGTTTTATTATCCAACTTATCAACACCAAAGTTTAAACTGTTGCATCCTCTGCAGGTTTTGGTGTTGTACCATTTCTGCGGAATCTCTTTTTAAACAGTCCAGTCTTATCAAACAGGCCCTGCTCTGGGAGTTGCTGTGCCTCATTATGCTGGAATGTATAAATGACGTTCGAAGGGCCTTTTAGTGCGCGTAAGGAATGCTGATCAATTCAAATAATTCAAGCAGCCTTTTATAATCTCATTCATATTCCTAATCCTCTCAGAATGAAATTGTAGTCATTGTAAAGACACTGTTCTTCTGTTGTGTCTAAGAGGTTGATGGTTTTACTCATTCTGCCTTGTTCTTGTTCTTAAATTCAGACCTTAAACAAACTAACTGAGGCTCTTTTGTGCTTCCAGCTGTCAGCTGAAACTGGACTGTAAATCAGGAACTGCAATTATCAGCCCTGCTTCCTTGCATGATTCCCCACCAACCCCCAAGCTGACTAATCTTTTCCCATGTCTTGTTGCAACAGGCAGCAGGCTCTGACTGAATCGTTTTCTCCCACAGTCACTATTTGAATTTTTTTTTCTGAAAAAGTAAAACAGTTACTTGGTGTTTTCTATTGATTCATGAAAAAGTGAAAGCAAACATTTTCCTGTAAAGAAACTCTATTTAAAAAATAACGCTCTTTGTTTGGAAAATCGGCAAACAGTATTGCATAACTGGCATGTTTTCTCAGGAAGGTATGCCCCGAAGGACGAAATTCCTGTACACAAAGAGATGGAAGAGGAACTCTGGTGACTTTACCAACAAACTTAACTGCACATAATGTTTGTACTTCTATTTAATACTTCTATTTTCTGACAATATATTTAAGATACTCTCACTGGTGAAATTGACTTCAACATTGAGTTAAACTGACATCAAACACATAAAAAAAAAATTCAACTCATCTTTTCCGAAACTGGTCATTGGTTGTGTTGGAGTATTGAACCTAAATACTTTTTTCATTCCAGCTTTTGATGTTTGATAGTGCAGAGAATCAATGCTATCAAATAACAAAAGCTAGCATGAATGTCTGATAAAATCTGTAATACTTAAAATCGATTTAAAGTAAAATTTCCACATGTAAAATCCACTTTCAGGGAAACTATTTAGGCCAAACTCTGCGTTGGTTGCTTTTGTTCGGACATCATTTATCCTTTGGTAATTTTGGCCTGTTTTTTTTTTTTTTTCCAAAAATCCCAGTATCAAAGTAGACTTAGCACCAAAGGTCAGATATTGTATCAGCAGCAGTTTTGACAAATAGGTATAAGCTTGATGATATGCTCTGATAAACTGCACTTGTGTACAAAAGGTAAAGTTTTCGGTTCTATACACTACTACACAAAGAATTGTCATGTTTCTTCAAATGCATCTGTTTCTCATCCTGTGACATCTTATATTTGACGTGACACTTTTGACTTTCATCTCTTTTGGAATGTTCTGCCAGCCAGCTGTATTAAAAAGAGGATATACTTCACAAATGCATAACAGCATATAACAGATAATCACCTTCCTTAGTTGTACTTAGTTAACAGGAACACACCTTGACACCCAACCCACATCCTTCATGACCAACTAACACCCTGTTTTAACCCACATAAGACAACCCCTCAAAACAATAAAACATGGCAGTCATATTTAGACAACAAGATCTGGAAACACTATCAATTGCAGCTCCTCTCCTGGCACCTTCTGCTCACACTGCCTAACTGTAAAATCTAATGAGTAGTAGCACTGGGATCATCTTTGCCTACAGACACTCACTGAACCATGGAGAGGACCTGGACAGACTCAGTGTGATGGCAGCAGGAACAGGCAGTTGCTGAGTCAGAGCATACTCTGCTGCTGGCTTCCCTCTTACCAAATGTGAGTCTCCCTCAGGCTGTACTCTGTTCTGTGGAGAGCTGGCCCCTGGTGTAGATTTCTGCACTGGTAGTTTTAAGGTGTGACCCATAGCTGCTGGTGTGTGTTAGAGATGGAAACTGTTGGCTGCAAGATATCAGTCTCAGAATCTACTTGCAAAGAGCTATTTTGACTAACATCATAGAGGGCAAATTTAGCAAGAATGTAGAACTTTTCCCTCCTAACACTTATTTACATAGCAAAACTGTATAGCCAATGTAACTATATATGTATGACTATGCAAGTGATTTTAACTTAAGTGCCTGGAAAGGTCAAAGAGAAAAGTCACAAAGTTTTAAGAACAGAGATGAACTATGCAAAAATTCTCTGAGGTCATACTAGGACATGGAAATAAAGACAAAGGTTGAGTTTAGGTTGTTGGGTCTGTGACATCCTCATATGTCAGGATGTGTGTCCCATCCAACACATCATCGCTATTCCAGGTCCACGTAGCTCCATGAATCTGTGGAGAGGCCAGTCCATTATCCAGCCGCAGACAGCCTGTCTCTCTGCCAAAATGGCCCGTCTCTTGTGACACAGCTATTCACTATTCAGCTCGGCTACAGCAGCTCTTCCTGCTGCTGATGCTGCTGCTGCTGCTGCTGGGGATATTAACAGATTACCCCTGCACTGACCTTTCATGGGCTGAGCTCTTCACCTTTCCAAAACAAACAGCTGTTAACAATATCTTGTCACAGTAATGGCTCTAAATTTTACTGTCATATTTGTGTACTTTATGTATTGATTGTTGCTTCTGTGAAGTGTAATGACTCCAGAAGGCTCACACGGTGTGTTAATGTGGAGAGTAAAAGTATTATTCTACTCCATGAATAAGGCAGATGGCTAGAGGGAGAGATTGCTGGATTTAATTAATGACCAAATAAATGGACGTTAGGTCTGTATGGCTGAAGGGCACTGCTTTGTTTTGTGAGCTGCAGATTTTGTTTTTTGTTTTTGCCGGCAGCAGAAGCCCCTCCCCCTTCCCCAAAACTGTGCCAGCAGTCCTGCCGGTGTGGAGAGCGCAGCCATCTGCCACTTTGAGTGTGTCAGTGTGTGTCTGTGTGTGTTCTATGATGCCAGCACAGGATCCTACATGGGTGTGAGCATGTAATTGGTCAAACACAGTCAGTGGCATGCTATTTTTTCGGCAAAGCCTGTATATGGATTTTTTCTCTTTGCCTACACATGTTCTCTTTAAACCAGAATTCTCATCGAGTCGTAACAACATCATGTCTGAAGCAGCATGTATCCAGAACTGCCATGCAGGGTGAGGAAATATATAAGCTCTTTGTGAAGCAGCAAGCCCCTTATGCCTCTGGTTGTATTAGACCATTATGTCAAGTTTTACAATATAAGCAAACAGCATTGCTGCAATATTAGATGTTTGCATAAATGTGATGATGCACCTCGGTGTAAGGACTGCAAATAACAGATTTTTCACCATGCTGTTGGTCTGTTGACTTTGATCTGGACAAAATCACATCTTATCAGTTGGCTCCTCTTGCAAGTTGACATTTTAGGCAATCACTAAAATATCTGAACAAGTCTCAGATGGATTTCCATGTAATTTTGCACAGACATTAATGGTACCCACTTTTAGATTTGTCAGTTTGGTTCACACGAAATGTATCAGCAAATATTAGTTAATTGGTTGCCATTGTTTCAGTACATTAATGTCATAACCTGAGTCTGATTTGAATCATTTGGTGATCCCTTAATTTTCCTTTTTCAACCTGTGCAACCAAGTATCATTTAATCTGGCTATTTTTCATTTTAATTTGTCTGGTTCATGACAACAGTGACATTCCCTTCTGCCTAAGTTACTTTGTCATTTTGTGACTAGTGTTGAGCAAATGTTTGAATGCTAACCTGCTAAACTATAAGATGTTGAACATTGTAAACATTTTACATGTTAAACATCATAGTCACCTTGAACTTTGTTATCATGTTGATGTTTTAATTTCGACCAGTGCTTCTCAAAAGCGCGGTGAAATGCCAGGGGGAGCGCGTGTGACCCCGGGGAATATGCACGGCAAAACTACCGTTTGCTTTTTCATTGCCGAACCAGAATAAAGTGTAATTGCACATCTGCTACAATAGGTGGCAGTGGCGCTTTCACGCTGCTGTGTCTTGGGTGATCACTGTTTAGCGCAACATTCTCTGCTGTTGCTAGTACAGATCCCAGCTAAACATTGAGCAGGAGCTGAGAGTTGCAGTATCATGCTTCAAACCCTGCTTCGGAGAGTTGTGCAGTGCAAAACGTGCTCATTGTGCTAATTTTATTTAAGTTTATTTTTCAGTGTCAAATGGCTCAATTAGGTGGATAATTGGATCTATATTTCTTTTTTTTTGGTTTTCCTTAATGTTAATAAGGATACAGTGCAGAGGTGTACTTGTAACAATTTTACGGACAAATTATACTATTTGTAGTCTTGGTGGAGGGGGGGGGGCGCAAAATGTTTTCTTCTTCTGGGGGGGGGGGACTTCATTGAGAAACACTGATTTTTTTACTAAAGCACTGCTCTGCCTCACTACATTGTCAGGCGCAAGCATCCCTGCAGTCAGTTTAGGGCTGCCAGCTTTCTCTATTGAATGCCTTGCAGTTGACCAACAAAAAATATGTCGCATTAAGTAAGTTATATATGTCTCCATTGTAAATAAATGTACCTCACAGAAGATTTATTCATGTCATCTATCATTACTGTCAAGTACTACAAGTTTTTTCAAATCCTTTCTGAGAGATTTATTTTGTTAAAAACTTGTCAGATTTGTTGAAGGTTAAGTGCTCCGAGCAAGAAAAGAATGAAAGAGTCATATTTTGGCCGCTAACAAAACATTTATTCTTTGCCCTGTCTAACTGTCGTTTGTCTGTCTGCTTTTTAGAATGCTGCGATAATACTGACGCCGGGCCATTTTTCTGTTTAATCCTCTGGCTTCTGTCATAGTTTTGGTGTGCATGTGTGTGTGCATGCATGCAAGTGTGTGTGTGTGTGTAAGTGTGTGTGTTTTTGTATGTGTGTGTTTGTGTTATCAGAGGGTTTTCATTTCCTCATAGACAGATCAACAGAGAGACAAGAGAGATAGAGAGAGGAGGGGTGATAGAGATAGACAGAAAGATAGAGGGGCTGTGTTCACACTGCAGAGCTGCAGTGCTGTTCCTGATGGTCACTCACCACAATGTTTTTCCTTGTTGGTGGAGTGCTGATGTCTGTCACAGAATACAGAACATATAGAGCCCTAGTAAGAGCTTTGAATTTTTTTTTTGTACAGTAAATGTTATGTTGTTGTCCCTAAAAATAATTTTCTGTACCCAAAGTAGAGGCACACGAGAACAGGTTGCTTAACTTTACCACTCAACCTCATCCACTGGTAGCAAAATACTGAGAAAAAAAGTCTCAGGTTGCAGTTCATTTATATTAAAAGCCACACGAGCTTCTCCTAACTGAAAGGCTTCTCCTCTGTTGCGTCATATGACTGCAGCTATGTCTTAACTGTTGCTTGATTACAAGCCACCATGATCATCACAGTAAAATGCAGCTGTAACAATCAGTGCTACGATCCAAACCAGTCAAACCTGAAGCATCCAGGTCTTTATTTACAGTAACCTCTCCACCTCTTCACAGTAACTCCTCCATTCTTTCAGCCTGGTGTGTATTTGTCAAAATGACTGCATTTCCAAATAAAATTGTTTTAAATGATGATATTCCTTAAGGTGTTCCCAGAAACGTGTAGGAAATTGATTGTTAAAATTTTAATGGCTGCATGCTTGAGGGTCAGAAAAGACTGAGGAGGGTCCTGTCATTTAAAAGATAAAGTTCAATCTAGGGTTTAACAAGTAGTAACATAGTACTACTATAGTAACATAAGGCGTTTTTGTTATTTTTGTTATTTGAAAAAAAAGAGATCTGCAGATAATGAATAAAGAATGTAAATACTCATTAGTTTCAGCTCTTTCTTGATAATGTTTAAAATGTGGTTAAGTCATTCTTTAGAAAAAATATTAGTAAAAAACATTTGTTTTTAGATGGTAGATTGACTCTTTTTTTCTCTCCTCTTTTCACAGCCATCAAGGTAAACTGTCAGGGCTCATGTGGCATCTCCAACAAAATGAATGACACCTCGTGGACTCTGGAGGAGCAGTACTTCAACAGCACGTTGTCTGTTGCTGACAAAGGTGATGACCCAGGAAATGCTTTTCTTTCTCTCAAAGCCACCATTGATCATTATCTATATTTGCACAACGTAAGAGAACATGAAGGCCCTCTGCGTTGTAGATTATCCATCTCATGTATACTAAAGTGATTGGAAACCATTGGCTTTCTAGAAGTAAATGAAAACACCTGATGCTAAATTACCTGAGCCTGAAAAACACTAGCATTGTTTTTCAGCAACACAAGATAGAGCACTGACATGTCAGAACCTCCACATCCCTGTCAAAACAACGCTGTATAATATGATTGAAGTCTCCTGGCTTTCACCTTATTTGGTTTATGGCAAATCTGTTGCAACAGGCTTAATCTCACAGTGGCATCAGCAGGTTTTTTGCAGCCTCGCAGAGAGGAGTTACAGCCTCAATCAGTCAGAGTAGCAGTCCCCTACAGGGATGTTTCTGCTTGCCTTTCTGCATGCCTCTCTGAGGAGACACATGGTCATCAGTGTCCAGCATTGTCTGATGAGGAGGTTGGACATGCTCCACAGTCAAGGGGTTTAAATTTTTCCCCCGAGACTCTAAGGATCCTGCCCTGCTGCACTGAGGCCCTGCCCACCCATGGAAAACAAGAGGTTACAGGACCTTTTGTTGTGAACGTGATCTTCCTTCTTTTGTATGTGTTGCCGATACCGCCCACGGCCAGAAGATGAAATGTGTTGTGCATGCATGAAATCTGTTGAAAATGCAAATCCGTGGTGAAACTTAATGGCAGTCATTAGAGCATGTAATCCAGGCTGGTTAAAACACCGAGAGGCTGTTCAATGTTTAACTGTTAGGACTGTGTTCTTCGACATGTGGTCTAAACCAGTCTGTCATGTTATGTACTATACTGCTGTGCAATAACTAAGTAGAATATTAAAGTGTTTATACCTGTTAAATTTTGTCCTAACTTATGCTGCAGTTTAACCTACAGATATACTTTCAAGTTAATTTACATATTATTAATTTACTTACGAAATAGGGTTAAGCTTAAACTCCTCAAATGCATAAAAAATAGTTAAAATCAGCTTAACTAGCTTTATTAAAAAACTGCACATTTGTGAATCACTTCCAATAATCCAGTGATAAAATATGCACTGTGACACGTAGCCTACTGATCCAAATATCCAACACTGCTACTTGTAATCAATGGACCTAAAGACACTCATAGACTGCATGAATATTTACATTTCATTATCACCAAAAAAAAAGGTCTGTTTGGACTCTGTCATCTTATGACTCTTTAGCTGCTTAACACTCACTATGTTTACCAACTACTCACTCACTTTGTGTCTTAGCCGAAAATGATACTACCAGAGCAGTGAACCAAAACAGTTTAGCTGTTGGCAGGACTTCAAAACAATGAGCTGAAACTCACCTTGAAGCTCTTTAAAGCTGAGGACAGTCTACGATTAAATGTTAGTTCAGTACCACAAGGGACCCATTTCACATTGTCAAGTTGTCACATTGTCTTTTGACATGGCTTTTATAAAAATCTTGATTATCATTACTTGAGGTTGTTTAATGTTGGACTTTCACATAGGTCGGTCTACTTTGTTTTTGTATATTATGGTGTTTCTACTTGTACTTAAATGCACAACAGGCAATGTCTGCAGCTGGAGGTCTCTCAGTCAAAACAATAAAAACAAAACACATTAAGAAGTAGTATGGGATCATGGGTTTTGTTTATTAGATTGTTAAACAGACACCATTGCGATGACTCAGGCAGATATGTTCAAGGTTACGTAAGATTCATTCATTTTTTGTTTAGTCACATTTGCAGACTTCCTTCCTCACCATCTGACTTGTGTTGCCCCAGAAGTAAGCGACATGTGACAAAATGAAACTCACTGTTACCTTGGATAAATTTCACCAGGTTTGTCTTGCTGACATTGTATAATGTGAGTACACAACTCAAAAAAATAAATAGTAAAGATTCAAATGTTTTTTTAGGTATTTTAGTATGAACATGCCACAAAATCTACATTAAAGTAAAGGATCAGAATATAATATATGAAAACTATCAACTTTTGATTGTTACTGTATATTTAAATGTTACCACAAACAGATTTCACCTCCATTGTATTAAATTGGAGACAGGTGGTTTGGGAGGAAGCAAAACTAGATAAAGCTAGCAATGGGAATTTTTTTTTTTCTTGGACACCAGACCTTTGGTCATAAATTTTGATTAGGAATAGAAAAGAATCTGTTCATTCTACTTGTTTCTTATATAGAGTGCTACTCTGATTGTGTAAACACTGTGCTGTTATTTTGAAGAATTGAAAAAAAGTTAGTGCCCTGCCCCATTTCAAGATAAGCTAGCAAGAGGTTGAAACACTGGATATTTTACATTATGTGTTGTAAATACTTTTGCCTCTAACTATGATATCCAAAGACAGAGAGGTTTCCTCCTATCTGCTCTTACATTCTTATCATGACCTGATTTGGTTTGCTTGTAGTAGAGCAACAGTGTCAATAAATTAACTCTTTGACGTGATCTCAACCCCGTAGATGTGACTACAATCAGGACTTTTGTATCAAAAACCAAATATCAATCAAAGAAGTGCAAATTAAACTTCAAAGGAGGTGATGAACAGGCACACGCTAACATACCCACTTCATGTAGTGATATGCAAGCAACCTTACAAGCTAATGGTGCAAACAGGTCTTGTGCAAAATTCCTCATGTATCCTCATCCTCACTTCCTCACTATAGGAAGCTTATAGTCAGGTCAAGGTACACCTCTAGTGAATTATAAGTAATGTTGTGAAAGAAAACAGCTGAGCTTGGTATTATACCTTGGCTGCTTTCTGATGAGCAAAAACTTCATGGTAATTGATATTATAAGTAAAATAAAATAAATCCACCATATCATATCACATTTGCAGCTTATATTTTAAAAGGAAGAGTGAAACTTGTTCAACGTCTCAGTACACACGTGCACTCACAGAGTGAATGGTAAAACACCAGGCAAACCACACTCTAAGCGGATGGGTACATAAATAATTCATTACAAACCCCAACTCTGTGCCTTCCTTTATCTCTGTCATTTTACCGTTTCCCATTCTCTTCTGAAAATGGGCTGTTTTGCCCCCAAGGGCCCAGCAACACAGGGAGAATGAGACAGGAAGGGTGACAGCAGACCACACACACACACACACAAACACACACACGCTCTTACACAAAGCATACAACGCTCACTTTGGCTGACTGATAATGTGGTATGCCACAGATGCTTGACGGTTACGAGTAAAGACCAATGATGTCAGCGTCCACTCTTCATTCTGTCACTGTTCTCAGTTAATGACCTTCAGAGAATGAGAATCTCCCTTCCTCTGCAGCAGTTTGATTGCTGTTTCACTGTAGACTGATTTTACCATCAGACAGCTTTATATTTAGACCGCGCTTGAAGCAGGCTCACTGTAGCATTTTCTTAGTTTTTGATATTTTACGTTGTCGATTCATGATAATTAACACATCTTTACACAGATAATATTTGCTTGTCATCATGTGTGACAGTGAACTTAATCACCAGAACTACACTTTTGAAGTAAAGCCATTCCAATAATGTTGTCTTTCAGTTTTAAATGAGACTGACTTTCAAAAACTCTTTCAAAAGATTGGGAAGTGTATTCAAAGGGGAAGGCCTGAAACCACAAACAGGCAGGCCCAGTTTCACTTGTTCTAAATGTAAGCTAATATTTTGGGTGTTGTCATAATTTTTGCTTGTATTACTTGTGTTCAAAAAACTGCAGCTTAAGTAGAGCCTTTCCCACAGCACCATTTAAATCATAAAT
Source organism: Acanthurus tennentii (assembly GCA_029783805.1). Lineage (NCBI taxonomy): Eukaryota > Metazoa > Chordata > Actinopteri > Acanthuriformes > Acanthuridae > Acanthurus > Acanthurus tennentii. Next base: position 7,139,121 of record JAPZDZ010000011.1, read on the forward strand.
TTTTGAAATAGAAATTTTATCCCCACAATGTCCCCAGATTTAAAGTCATTTTATAATCAAAATCTTAAAAATCACCCTCCTAGCACCATAAACATCTAAATCACACTATATACTCCTAAGTTGACATTAATAGGTTTAATTTAAACATTTTTTTCACACTGGACTCTTCTGTTTTACTACTAGCTTGAAGAATACTTAAATTATTGTCTTGACTTTTTCACAAATATTGTCTCCTTTTTAGTCATCAGTGCTGTAGCTAGAACAGGTTTGTTTTATCTATGATTGACTTGTGAATTAATGGGGTTAAGTGTGCAGAGGTCCAAAAACATATTTAATATATATTATCTAATCTATCCCTCTGTTAATTGTTAGATCGTTGCAAAGCAGTACCTTTTAGCTTGGCATTCTGCAGCTGAATAAATACACATAGTTTCTGTTGCACCTGCACATTGCAGGTTCAGAGCATGACTGCTTCCTCTAGCAGTAAACATGATGCAAATGAATACACACAGCACTTCCCCTCAGGAAACTGAGACCAACAGAAGAAGTTGTGGCCGTCCCTAATGAAGTGAGACATGTTGCTGTCTGGGAGATTTTAATTCAGCTGTCAGCTCATCTAGACAATTAATAACCAGACTGGTTCAAGGTTCTCTCGGTGTGACAATGATGGAAAGACACATAATGGTGCCTTATGCTCTGGTTATCAGTTTCACTGGACTTGTGAAGTCAGAAAATAAATGTCACAGTATGAAATTGATACAGTGAGAAGCAAAATTTGAATAAGCTGCCAGCTGCTGATTAGAGTTATCAATGCAGTGTAATACAGTGACTTTTTAGAAAATAGTGTCATTTTGGATGCCCTGTAATCACTTTCAAGGCTAAATTTCAGTTTGATGCATATGCTTATAGACTGACACATGTAGTAAAGGAATATTTGGATAATATATAATTCATGATATTTGATTCTCTGAGATATATGAGAACATCTGGTATTTACCAAGCCTGATGGAAATATTTAAGTCTAGTTTCCTGGTAATCTCAGAACTCAGTGAAAGCAAAAAGTCTGTACTGCAAGCTGCAAAATTGCCTGCTGGTACCCTATCTGTACACTGACAACAGTGTAATAACAGGCAGAAAATGTAGCTTCTGTTTTTATGGATACATATTCTTACTCTGAAACTGGGCTTCACATAGTTTGTTTTATTCCTGAACATCTCTCCATATTTCATTACACTTCCTGTTCAAGTCTACTTCATTTAACTGTTGTTTCATTGGCTGACATGTTCCTTTATCGCTACAAACATGATAACTGCTGTTCATTTTGGGTCAATTAGCCAATAACTGTCCAGCTTCCCTTTTTATTTACTAATTCACCAACTATGTATTATTCCACTACCTAAAATAGTCTCTAAAATTTAGCTTTTTAATTATGCTTGGTAATTTTTTCTGAAAACTACAAACTTGGAAATTATCTGACTTTCTTAAAAAATAATCATTGAAACTAGATCAAAAATAAAAACTTGCACTTCTAATAGAATGACACAACAGAAAGTGTAGACAAGAGTATTGGTTATGGTTAGTTTTGTTGACAAGAAAAATGTGGAGGGCTTCTCCTTTAGTCTGTAAGGGCAGACTTGGCAGATGACTGCTGATGTTGTAACAGAAGAGAAGAATGTACTCAGTCTCGAGTCGATTGCTACTGGCCTTACTGTTCTTGTAAAACATTGATTAACTTTGCTGAGAAATGCCAAAACTATGCCAACTACACAACACATAGTTTATCACTGCCTCTAACACTGGCTAATTCCTTCCGGTTACTTATTTTTTTCACCACAAAAGACATTTCAGCTAAGCTATCTGTTTAATGTAAAGTAATTAGCTTTTTTTGATCGCTGTGCAACTGATAACACTTCTTTTTTTTTTACAGGAACCCTGGCACCGGGTGAACACAGTTTCCCTTTCCAGTTTCTCATTCCAGGTGAGTGTGGGATAAACCCTGATGACCCGTATAGCCTCATTCCTGCCTTTCAGGGGCACAGCCTCAGTTCCTGTAATAGCTTTCCCACAGACCGGCTTTATCAGAAGCCCAGATGACGTCAGTGAAATGAGCATGCAGGTGTGATAACCTCTGATAGCAGTGGACTATTTCTAGCGTGTACTTACAAAGTGCTCAACCCTAAGCACTTTGTTTTAGACACAAAGCAGACACACAAATCTGTGATATCAATTGTTTGTAAAGGATCATTACACTGATATGTAAGAGATTGAGAGAAACATGCCAGTCATGATGCCTTAAGGAGATAATGCAACTTTATTCCACACATTCATAAGCTTGTTCTAAATCTGAATAAGTTGATTTTTCCTGAAGACTGACAAAAAATTACAACACCACAACCATGGCCATAATGCAGAGATCAAGTGAACATACTTGGCAAATGTGAGGGCCACTCACACAGACTATGTGGGATCTTACACTCTCTCAGGCGTGGGTTGGAGCGCAGGGGAGCATCGACTTATTTTTAGTTCCCCCTCCTGTTGTGCAGTCACTGTTTAATTGGTCTTCATGCCCTCATGCTTCGCCCTCCCCTCCTCTCAGACCCCTCAGACTTCAGAGCATCAGCACAGGGCATGTTAACTACTGTGTAGTGATAAGTGGAGAATCAAGTGTCTCTTGCTGCCCCCTGGTGGTACAATAAGCAGACTGATTCATTAACTAGAGTGAGCCCCCTTTAAAACACAAAAACTAGAGAGGCAGTCTTAATAAGATTTTTATCCTGTTGTTTATGTACAGATAGGAAAAATGTCACAATCATTTCACACAGCATACACATTGAAGAGCCATGGTAATGTTTAGATTTAAAATAAAATCAAGTAAGGAAGTGTCAAGTATAATGACAATAAAGTTCAATTGAACTCAAGAAATACTAAAAAAATCTAAAAAAAAATACAGGAAACCGTCCAAAAAATGTTCTCTCATCAGGATTCACACCAGAAACATATAACTTTAATAATCCAAGTAACCTACTATTTGATAACAATAATAAAAGAATCAACACAATGGAATTGAATGAAGGATACAAGATATGAAGTGCAAAAACATTTAAAGGAATTGCATATAAACACAGAGCAACTTTAAGCAAATCAATCTCAAAGATATGGGGATGGAAGCCTTACACTTTGTTAGAGCATTAACACAGACTTTCAAAGTTGTTTTTAAGGAAAGAAAAACTATTAATCTCCTGTAAATCCCGCACTAATACTGAAAAGTAGTTCAAGTTATTACTGTTGTACAAAGCTTGAATGGAAGGCTTGACAGAATTTCCTCTTACAAGCCAAGCTCTTTTTTCTGGAGGTGAGGCATCAGGTGTTGTTCTGGCCTGATCTTTTCTCACTGCAGGAACAAAGATACACAAAGAGAAGAGGGAGGCGTAGGCTGAGATAAACTCAGTACAAGGACATTTAGAGGGATAGACATTGGTTAGATGATATAGTGGATGGCCTCATCCAAAGGAAACATGAGATACGAGTTCAGGAAGAAAAGAGAGAAGAACGAAGGATATGAAAAGAAGTGACACACTTTAATACAGTGCTATAAATGTTTGTCCTTTGTAGATAAGCCCTGGCATAGAATTTACAAGTTATAGAAGTAAACAGAATAAAACTGATAACCAGCAATAAGTAGATTTTTTTTCTAGTTCCATCTCAAAAGGCAAGGACAGCCTGAATACTGAAATTCTCTTTTGTCACTGTTAATTTTTTTAAGCTGTCAACTGAGATACGTTTTAGTAAATCAGTCCTTAGCTTGAAGAAGGATTTTGATTTGAGGGTCTGCTGTGCAAACTGTATGAAATGTGTGCTTCTTCTCCTGACAAGCCAGTCATATTCATTTCTCTTGCTGAAGCCAATCAGGAGAAGAACAAAAACGTCTTTTCCATTAAAAAAAACCTTCAGTGTCATTCTTTGCTCTTCTTTTAACGAGGAGATATTGTCCAGTTCTGATAAAACAGCTGCTATAGCAGCATCCACACTAACCTCTTTGGCGGCTGCCATTGTTTACAAGCTTGCAGCCACTTCTCACTTTCCTCAAAACTAAACCACACCCTTTTCTGCCACCTCTTTCTCCTAAAAGGATGCTGATTGGTCCGGTCATATTCTAACCAGACACAAACAAATCTGGTTGGAGCTTTTTAGGATGAACCTGCAAGATTTCAGACTTTAGATCTCTAGCTGCCTCGCAAGGTTAGGTTGTCAGAGTTAAGATTTCATAATGGTGTGAACTAACAAAATTGAGCAGGCAATTACTAAACTAAAATGCAAACCTTAACACTAATTATGAAGACTTAATGTGTTTCTGACATCTGGGTTATTTACAAGTTGTTTCAACAACAATGACAATAAGTGTACTTGGAACTGGGAACTGAAACTTATACAAAGGAAGTCATTTTAATGCTGCTGAGTTTGTCTTTATATGTAATTTAGACATCTAAACTGGACAGCTGCTGGGGCAGAGCTTTGAGCTAAGTGTTAACATCACCATGCTAACATTCTCACAATGACAATGCTAACATGCTGATGTAAAGCAGGTAATATTTGCCATGTTTATTGTCTTAATGTCATAGAATGCTTGGATCACTGAAGAGATTATAACTTAGCCTGAAAATGTTATTGTCTGGATCAAATTCCATTGCAATTCATCCTGCAGTATGACATTCTATTTCAAAAATATTAAAATAATACAAATGTGAACCTCATGTTGGTGCTAGAGGAAATGTCAGGGGATCACCAAAATGGTTTGGATTTGGGGACCAATAAATACTTTTTAAAAAATTGTGATTTAGTTTTGACAGGTTCCAAGACCCTCTTTTTGAAAATCAGCAATTGCTAGAGTTTCTTTACATATGCATCCTGGCTGTTAGCATGAAGTCAGCATCTTGAGCAGCAGCTCATAAAGTCAGAGGAAAGCATTTTGTTTTAGCTCAGAGGCTACACAATCCTCAACTACTTTCAGCAGTTGCCAGACGCTCCGTGTGGTGTGTCTCCAGGGAAAGTCATTCTCTTGCCTCAGTCTGCCTCTCTTAGTCCATACACAGCTTTGGTGCTACCAAGCTGTCTGCAACAACACAACAACAACCCACCTCTTGGGGTTAATTCTCTGTGACAGCAGAAGTAGACTTGTCCCTGGAGCTGCCGCCTGTGTCGCTGACATTAACATCTGAATAAGGATAAGGGAAAAAAGGAACACTATAGAATAGTGAAAGTGAGAAAGAGGCTTGACTTTTGTTACAACAAATTATTAATCACCTATTTGAACATCCTGTTGGTGAACTTAAATGGAGAATGTTTGTACTCATTACAATATCAGAGGGGGTTTTGAATTTGAGATTTTCCTCTCCTCTGGCTCTGAACATCTCTGTCCTTCTGTTTGTCTGGATGCTTTCCACCCAAATAGCTATTTTTATACGCTCTCCTTAAATTTCCTTCCATTCTCATTTCCTCCTCCCCACTACCCTTTCCTCAAGTCACAAAAACAATCAGTTTTTTTTCTGTTTAAAGTGAGATGTGCAGGAGACAATCTTAAAGGCTCATTACATCTCGTGACAGTTCTGTTAGAGGCCTGTATAGATAGAGTCCAGCTCTGTCCCCCCATGCTTTTGAACTTTTGCTTGATGAATCTAGCTTTGTCATTGTTCATTTGCCATCTTTTGTTACAGCATGTTTTAATTGAAAAATATTTTTCCCTTATTTCTTCTTTCTTTATTTGTCTAACATGAATAAAGCAACTTTATAGCATTAGACAGTTTTTAATCAAAATATAGACAAAATGTTTATATGAAATTAATTTGAGCTCTAACTCAGATTTAAACTTTCCTCTGGTCCACATGCTCATAAACTGTCCTTAATGTCCTGTCCTCTATCCTTAATTACCACATTTATCAACAACATAACGATTACTGGGTTTTTAGTAGACTTTGGACATGCAAATGGCGTGACAATTTGCGCTAGCTAGGCTATGTAGCGTTTGAACCAAACAGTAAGACTAGATGGTCACCAGTTGAATCATTCGCAGACAACTCGACGTGGTGTCTTCTAAAGGTGGTCTGCATGTGATTTTAACTCTGTTTCTCTATATACATAATGTAACATTACTTAGTTCCTAACATAACATATTTTGTTCTGTCAGAATAATGGATAACCTTTAGATTTTCCCCATCATTGTTTAATAATCTAGATAGTGATGGAAAATATCCAGTAACGGGCAAAACCACTTTTTCTATTTTTGGGAAAAAAACTTTTTGTACCTTTTGTTTTATTTAATCAAGAGATTTGGATTTTAGAGATTTAGTCTTCAAGATTTAGCAGTTATTGAGTCATGCGCTAAATGAGTATCAGAATTTCTTCATTTGAAGTGAAATGTTTGTATTGTGTTTTTCTCAATCTTCAGTCGCTGTCCCGACTTCATTTGAGGGACCCTTTGGGAAGATTATTTACCGTGTGAGGGCAGTCATTGACACACCTCGCTTTTCTAAGGACTACAAAGCCCAGAGACCCTTCTACCTTCTTAACTTGCTCAACCTCAATGAGGTGCCTGACATCGATGTAAGTGTTTGATACACAAATCTCCCAACCATTTTGTTATCTGTTTGCTCATTATTACTTTAGAAACTTAAATCTCATTGTTTCATTCTTGCTGGGAAAATGAAGGAATGAAAAAGTGGTTCATATAGACATTAAAGGAGAAGAGGGATCTTTGAATGGGTTGCTTGATTTTGTGGATCTAATTCATCCTCTCTTTTACTCCCCTGCATTTCTTTCTTATTATACTCCTCCCATTACTATCAGAGTAAACTGGTTCTTTGGAGCTAAGCAGGAATAGATTATCATCACAGCATCAACTATTGATGTCTTTTAATGATTAATAATGCACAAAAAAACATGTATCATGTGATTACCCTCCACAGCAACCAAGTTACGCTGTAACCACTAAGAAGTTCAACTACCTCCTGGTGAAGACGGGGACCCTGATGCTGAAAACTCGTAGTGATCTGAGGGGTTACATCCCTGGTCAGGTCATCAAGTTAGCCACTGAGATCCATAACAAGTCGGGGAAGGACACGGGATGTGTACTGGCCAGTCTCATACAGGTAGATTATTATTATGAGCGATGTTTTTACCACCACACCTTTCTCATCTGGCTAACAGTAAGTCAGAGAGTCTGAAATTAGTATTGTTTCATTTCTCACAAATTCTTTATTGTTTTTCATGGTTTGAGAACAGCACAGGATTACTAAGTGGAAAAAGTAAAGAAAATATATCATATAAACAAAAACACTGAACCAAGACTATAAACATCACCCTACTTCTCCAACCCACAGATATGTGTCTTTAGAGTCCTTTCCTCATACCAACTACCATTATTATGAGCAAAGCCAGTGTGCACTGCGCCCCAGAAATTTTCATTTTTAGAAGATATTGACCTTTAAGAGATGTAATGTAAATCTCTGCTGGGACTCCAAAGTTTCAACATAACAATTTACAGTGCTAATCCTTTCATATAGGTCTCATATTATCCCTCTGTACCTCAAGGACAGTAACTGAGGTTTTCATAACCTATTTTAAAGGAACACATTTCCTTGGACTAAACTAGTGATTTGTGAAGTGCTTTGGAATCACTGTCCAGTCTTTTTATATCTGTCTGTTTATTTAACCCAGAAAGTGACCTATAAGACCAAGCGACCTCTGTTTGACCTGCGCACCATCGCAGAGGTGGAGGGAGCTGGGGTTAAAGCAGGAAAACATGCAGAGTGGAGAGAGCAGATCATCGTCCCTCCTCTTCCTCAGACAGCGCTGGCTGGCTGCAGTCTCATAGATATTGACTATTTCATTCAGGTCAGAGTTTGTGCATGCTTTTCCTTTGAGTTTCCAAATTTAATATGTTTTCAAGTACTGGAAAGACTAAAAACACAATGCTGTTGTGTGTTTTTTGTTTTTTTCCCCTGCTTGTACACTTTCACGTTCAGCACAATTTCCGATTCAAGAGGTTTTTTTGCTGTAAACAATGAAAATGCTACATGGCAGCTAAAATCCCTATTCCAAATAAGTTGGTATACTGTGTTAAAATGTAAAAACCCAAATGTAGTGTTTTCTAATGACATTAAACGGAGCAGAATCTTTGTGAGTAGACGAGATTATGTCTTTCTCTTCTCCTTCCATTGCTAATGGAGTTTCATTGACAATACTTGGCTTGTAGATACAGTCTGGTTTAGATGCATAATATATTAAAGGATAAAGCTGTTGTTATTCTATATTTCTTATCATCACCAAATTCCATAAAAGAATCAAAACAAACAATGAAAAGTCTATCATTTAATACAAACATCCACTGCATCAAGGCTGAATGTTTCCCTTAAAACTGTTGAGCACTAGTTATTAATTACTCAAGGGGAAATAAATTGACTATTTGTGTGGGACTAGTTTTATCAAGTTCATTGTGTCTACACTTGAGATAAAGAACTAGGGTTTTTTTTTTCTTTTATCACAGACACATAAATTGGTTGAATGATGTTTTTTTTTACCTTGACATGTCATTCAACCAATTTATGTGTATGTGTTAAAAGAAAAAGAAAAACAAAAAAAACCCTAGTTCTTTGTGTGGGACTGTTTTTAGCTGCGGCTTAATACACATTCGTTGCTCTAACAAATTTTTACAGCAGCAGAATGGTTTATGTGGGATTAGGTCAAAGTAATCCACAGTGTGTGTCCATGGTAATGAAAAAGTGTTTTTATAACAATGGAGTTCTACAGCATCAAGATGTATGCTTCAGGCTTAAATAATAGAAAATTCATAAAGAAAAAGTAAAATGCTTAAACTGCTCATTAAATCAGATTTTTTTTCATATTATGTTCTTTTTTCATCATATTTACCCAAAAATAAGCCCTGAGAAATACCCAGATTTTATCAAATATAATAAAATAAACTAATGTAAATGAGCTTCAACTCTAGTGTAGAATAAAGAAAATCTAATAGCAGATTGATTTCTCTTCATTAGTCATGTTTTTGTTGCAGGTGTCACTAAAATCTCCAGATGCAGTCGTCACTCTTCCCATCTACATAGGGAACATTGCTGTGAATTTGTCTCCGTCGAGGACCATGCCCTCTAGTCCGGTCCACTGCAGTGCCACCATCGCAGCAGGTGTGACACCCAGTGCCCCGCCAGCGGAGGAGGAGCCAGATGAAGGGCTGTGTGCAGGGGGCATAGCCAGTGAGGAGATTCCCACCAAGAGTCATTCACAGCAGGATCCCTCAGGTCAAGCAGTTACCATGTCCCCCAGTGCCTTCAGCCACGCACCAGGCGCAGCCCCTCCTCCTAGCCGAGGACGGCCTGACGCATCAGCTCCCCTGTTCTGTGTGTCCACTGGAGCCACCATACCTTTTTATACTGAAGGAAATGTGACACCTGTCCCCACTTCATGTTCTCTCATCCTCCCTCCAGAGTACAGCAGCTGGGACTACCCCCATGGTTAGTTTTTCAAAAAATGTGATTGATGGATTATTACAGGCAACGCTTAAAATATCTCTGTTGTATCTTTACCTTAATCAAATCAAGTAATTCAGTGTTTGAAGTACAGTCTTAAAAACCAGATACACTTTGATTAATGCTGAGTCATGAGTGGACTCTTGAGCTTTTATTAATCTTTCCTTACCATAGGTAAACCTTAATAAGACCCAATATCAATCACCAGGCTCCAAGGTCTATTCTGCTAAATTATATCAAAACTGGAATCAACCTTCTTGCCTTCCAAATTCAACTGAGTTCACCCAGTGTGGTTGCTGAAGCACTCACAGTTAAAGCTATAATTGTAATCCTGTAATGTGTAATTCTATGATTCACTCTTTTATATCAAAACTAAAAGGTGTCAAAACCACAAGAGGTTAAGATCAGATAGAGGGCTAAATCATCCCACATCACTGAACGTCTGAAGGAATAATGCAGTGCTAGCTAAGCAGTGTAAACACACAAAAGGTAACATGAACCAACAGATTTTTTTTAACTAACTGTCATTTAACTTGTACTCTTGTTATAAAGTTGGCTTCAAATGAGACTTGCTGCCCACTCAGTTTGTCTTCACTGTCTCCAATTAAATATTAGCCCACCATTTTCCCAGATTGTTCCCTTGAGTAGCAGCATTAGTCAAGCATCGTGGTAATGCCAAGCTCAACGGTGTAACCTACAAAATAACTAGTAACTCAAAATGAAATGTAGCTAAACTTACAGATTGGAGGCTTGAAGTTGGGTAACAAACAGCTGGCATCAATTGGCATATTCATAGATGCATATTATGTTATAGAACAAAGCATAAAAGCCTCTTGAGCCCATGTTAACCGCAGACCTTATTTCAGGCATCTTTAAAACAGTCTACTCAAGAAACCCATTGATTTCCAAAAAATTACAATGTTGACTGTTCTTGTTTTTTGGAGTCTTTCCTGCAGCAATTTATGTCACACTCTAAAAGATGAAAAATGAAGAAAACAAACAACATGGGCTCTTCATATTCTTATTTCCTAGTGAAGACACTGAAGATTTGACATTTAACAGTAGGAAAAGCATGGGTCTGAGTAATAAAAAGAATGATGGATAAACTGCAATTAGTTTT
>JAPZDZ010000011.1:7254446-7264924 GCA_029783805.1 Acanthurus tennentii
AACAGGCAGAAACCTCGGACAGATCCAGACTCAGAGGTGGGCGGGATCTGACGGCACCGGTTGGGTTGAGAGAGAGAAAAGGGGGGGCAAGAGGGGGGGAGGGGAAGAGATAGATAGAAAGGGGAGAAGGCTTTTTTCACAGCCTTATGTGAAGGCTTTCACAGTGATTTGCTCCTATTAGAGTATGTGGGGCTGGGTTGTCTAACACTGATGTGGTATGATAAGTTCTAGCTCACAGTCGATGGTTCGGTTCATTGCCTTCCATTTCAACCTTCAGAACTCAGTATTTTAATGAGATGTCCAAATACTTTTCATGCTGGTGGTGAAAAAAAATCTGGGCATTTTAGGCTAAAAAACCCTATCTTTTCCTAAACTTCAAGTGTTATTGTACCTAAACTTAAACAGACTTTGACCCGAGACTTGACATGACTTGACATTGAAAACCATAACATGAGACAGCATAAGGCTTCAATATGCGATAGCCTTCAGGTACATTAAATGCCAAAATTTCAATTTTGTTGAGTGGATTGCAGATGATAAACACACACTGTTGCTATCAATTTGGAAGCACCCTGTCATTAAAAGATGAGGGATTAAGAAGTCATTTTATTCAGACACAGGCATAGACTATAATCAAGTGATCAGGGTTGTCCATATACTTTTGGCCTTTTAAGTGAGCAGACACCAACACAGTACAGTGTCATTTTTTCTACTTCACTATAAAAACTTCTAAATAAAAGACAGCTGGCTAGTTTTTGCAGTTATCTTTATTGAAAAATTAAACACACTTTCTGTATAAATAGCATGTCATTGTACAACACTCCTCGTTCAAATGTGCATGAAGCAGGCAGGAACGCAGACAGACAGACAGACAGACTGACTGACTGATGGGAAACAAAAGCAAAAGGAGGCAGCAGAAGAGCATTGCAAGGTGTGAAAATGAACACCAACAAAAATCAACCTGTGCAGCTAATAAAGCAGGAGGCACACTCTGTAAAATAAACATTATCAATAGAGTTAACAGGTGGTTTTTCTTGCTTTATGAGTCTGACATTTGTGGGAAAGCAGGGGTTTAGTTGTGGTGGTGGGGAGCAGACAGTTGCACAGTACCAAAGGACGAGCAACAAGTCAGCGTCTGAGCTGTCGAGGCTCGAGTCAGAGCCAAGGCCAGCACCTCTCTGTCTCAGCCTCCGATTAATGAGACTGTCAGCAGCTTCCATCGCTTCCCTCCATCATCCCTCCCTTCTGCATGGCCCTTTAATGTCAGGTCAAAGAGAAGGCCGAGCTACTATCAACACAAGTCTACAAGACGGGGTCAGTATGCGGTTTATCCACTGAAGTTTCTGTTACGAGGAAGGATGACTCAATGCTTGTGGTTTGTAAAGGTCTACGTAAATAATGCAGGGTTATATAATAATGGCTGATGCTTTTCTTGTGGAGATGAATTCATCAGTGTTCACATTAGACTGTCTCTGAGACATGTTTGTCTAAGTTTCACCTGAGCAGGGTACAACTGGCCGCAGGGACGGGCTCACTGTCTTGCTCATGGGAACTCTGGCTTTGGTGGACACATGAGGCCTTCTGCACAGATTGAACCAGTGACACTCAGGTCACAAGAAAATGCTGACTTTACTTAAAGTGACCTCATTAAAAAGATAATATAAGTGAAATTGAAACCGTGGCTTGTCCTTGGTTCTTGTGATATTTTGTCACAGCTCTGTAAAATACTTCTCTAAAATCTAAACTTTGATATTAAAGAAATAGACTTTTAAGATTTTTGGGAGCTCCCTACTGATGCTGCTCAAAAAATACCCCTTGTAAAGGAAAGTGGTTGAAAATGTACTCCTCTCAACTAAGTCCTTAATGCGATAGTAAACAATTCATAATTAAATTAATGGGAAGACTTTATTTAGACTTGTGTGGCTGCTATTGATTGACCAACAAATGATATTGAGGATTTTTGCCTCCTTTGTTGAAGGATAAGATTACTGAATATCAGTGAATTGACCCCCCTGACAAGTACAGTACTGTCTTTGTATGCAAATCCTGATTGATCTTATTCCTCTGTATCATCGAGCTCCACTGTTGTCCATTAAAACCACATCAGTGAGCCACACTGAGCCACCCACTGTTGGGTGACATGTCCCTTTATTTCCATAAATGCACACAGCTCAATCACACATACACAATTCATAGCTGCTGTAAATACTCACCAGAGTATCATATTTCTTTTCATCCGCAGCTAATAGTTCCCAACAAATGCACTATTTGCTTCAGTGTAAGTAAAATTCAATAAGTCCTACATCGCACAGCTGTTTTTGGAAGTTCCTCAGCCCTTTATTTATTTATTTATTTATTTAATTTTTGCTGTAGACCATCCTCATACTTTTGATCTTTTAGAGATCTCATGTTTCTTCAGACTAAAATGGAGAATAGGAACGTCACAACAATATTGAGAGACTGGTTAAACCATTTTGGGTTTGAGTTTTCTATTTGTTGTCAAATAGAATGATAAACTGACAGAAAAAGGCATTTTCGAGTTAAAAAACATCAGTATTTTTACGTTAAGATGGCAGACACTGTTTTGATTTTGAAAACTAGGTAATTATACAAGTAAGATACTTTGTCCTGTTTGTGGGAATGCAATCCAAACAGCTCTAAAAAGGTTTTATAAGCCTCAGATTTAGAAGAAATCCCACAATCCATAGAGTAAAATTTTAAAAAATCCCTAAGTGTATAAAAAACCTCAATCAATGAATCTAAAGACATACTATGTAGTTTTCAATGAATAGCGATATTATCTACCACCCGAACTTGGCCTCCTCATTGACTGACAATGGACATACTATCCTTTTCTTCCCCTTTTCTTGTCTCCTCTCTGGAGGAAGGTGTCATTTGTGATGCTCAAATGCTCAACTCAGAAAACAAAAGCCTGCATCTGTGTGGCTGCCATCCATTCCTTCAAGATTAGATTGTTTAATGGAGAGTAATTCCACTGAGAGGACACACTCCAGCTCTTGTCTGTCTGAATGTGTGTGTGTCTCTCTCTCTCTCTCTCTCTCTGTCTGGTGCCTTCTGTCTGTCTGACTGTCTGTTTCTCTCTCTCTCTCTCTCTCACTCTCTTTCTCACACACACACACACATGCTAAAGCATCCTGAGTTTTAATTCTGTTAGTGGTTGCAGTGAGTACATTATTTTCAGATGTATCATCCTGAATGTGCACATATTTCACATCAAATTACATTAATGGATGCCCTCAAAAGCCTCACTAATCTTTGTGACAGAAACTATTAACTTCTTCACTGTTGCCTAAGATACAAACTGATGCTCCAGTTTAAAACAGTAGCTTTTTAACAAGCTTGTTGACTTATCAATGGAAAATATCTGTCATGGTTTAGGGTTTTCTACTTAAATATTTCCTGAATTTATTTTGGTTGGTTCGTGCCCCTCATGCTTCTTTTTACCATTCTGTCTTTGTGTCATTTCCTGCTATTTTTTGTCACCTGTTGCTCATTGGTTGTTCAATTCCTTATACATATTTCATCCAGGTATTTTCCCTCTTTGAGTTGCTTGTTTGCCTTCATTGAACATTGCATTTAGTTCTGTTTGGGACTTTTGTATCTTCATGAGTGGACTTCTGTGCCCTACAGACTCTTGTTTCTTGCTGTATCTGTTTGTCTTATTTAAACCGACTACATCTGGTTTTGACCCAAGCCAAGGCTCTAACTTGGCTTGGGCTTGTTTATTTGTTAGGTTACATTAGATAGTTAAACAGCACCTGTTCTGCTCTGTGTCTGCGTCTGGGTCCAATTCCTTCTATCCCCAGTTTCCATGTTTGCACAGGTGGACAATATTACCTACAAAGTTGGTAGAGACATAAAATTCTGAAACACAACAAAAGTTAAAGCCTTAGCTGTTGAAATATTATTATGTTTTATGGGTAAAGGCATTTCAATTGGTTTCAGTGCATTTTGTTATCAAATTTCTTTGTTGCTTTTTGTTTTTTGATCTTCTTTGCCTTCCTAGGCAGAAAATCACAGTAATGAGATTTTGCAGTTCAAAACAATTCACAAAAATAAACAGAAAGTAGAGAAAATCAAAAAATAGCCAATATAAAATTATGCACAATCCAAGAAAACCAAACACACCGCATCTACAGACATTAGACTGGACTGCAAAAAAGAGGAGCTCACAAAGGGTTTTCATTTACCACCAATGCTGCTCCACAGGTCTGTATCAGACCAGACACACTCTGCCAGCTGTTGCTCCACACTCTTTGTACAACACTGTACATGTCTGAAGTTTAGTTTGAGAAATTGTGGGTTCCCAATGGAACTTTATATCGTGGCGCACACTGTTTTCATTAGGTGCAGAAATTCAGATGGGTCCACAATCTGAAAATGCATCATGTCCTTGGAGATGATAAGGCAGAGTATCATTCAAATCTTGGGCTTGTTTAAAGAAGGAGCATAAGACTTACACTTTGCTTTGGACACAAACAGTGAGCTGAACAGTGTGTTAAACTGCTTTAAATATATGCTGCAGTAATGAATTACATTTGTTTCTAGGACATTAAAAATAAAGTATTTTTCATCGTTATTAATATGAGATTTTATTGTTTGGTCCTTCTGGAGAAAACGTAAATATGTAAATGAAAATATGTAAGTGAGTGTTATTATCATAAACTGTCATGATTTTTTAATACCCATGTTAAAATCCCACCTGTTGTTTTTCTTTTTATCTGCATCCCCTGTGCAGGTATTTTGTCTTTGAGTAGAATAAAAACTATTTTGGAGAGCATTCATTTAGAAGGATGTAAAACTTTTCCTGCTTTGTAGCTGTAAGTTTAAGATTCACTGACAGCAAAACTCTTAACTTACCCCTGTTATTTTCACTGTTAGTGACATGTTTATGTTTAACTCAGTGTTTAATTTATTAACTTAAAACTTAAGTGTTTTAACTTATCTTTAGTTTTTTACCTTCACATGCACATATATAGCTTGATAGAAGTCTTGAAGATGTTGCAATAAATTTCAGGTGTGGGCGCAACTTTTTCCATTTAGTTTTGCACATGGGATATCTGTCTTCTTCAAAAACACTAACATGCAGTGGCGTCTGTTTTTTGAGAGTGAGCAGAGGAATACTGGTTGAGGCTGAGTCACAAATCTGTGAAGTTTTAAAGCAAAGAGATCAGAGAGAAATCTGTTAATCATTGCATTCTTACTTTTAAGTCTGTGTTCTGTGAGAAAGAGGTGACTTGATGTGTTTTTAAAACTGCTGGGCTTTTAGAGCAGCAACAGCGTGATTTTTTCCTGCATTTTTGGTCCTGTTATATAAATAAAATATGGATTTTCCTCTGGATCCTTTGCCCAAAACCCATTTGAGGCCATCCATCCATCTATTATCTGTAGCCACTTATCCTCTGGAGGATCAGGGGGAGGGGAGCTGGAGCCAATCCTTGCACTGGGGGAGATATTTGTCCAGGTCCACCACGGACGAATCACCTGCTCACTGGCTAACATATAGAGACAAGCGATCATTCACACTCACAGTCACACCTATGGATCCACAATGAACCTCACCTGCATGTTTCTGGACTGTGGGAGGAAGCTGGAGCACCTGGATGGAACCGACACAGACAGAGGAAGAACATGCAAACCTCACACAGAGAGGCTGGGCTCAAACCCACAACCTTCCTGTGGTGAGGCAGCAATGCTAACAACTACACAACCATGCCAATGCATCTGAAATAACTGTAACAAAAAAGGGGAAGATGCTTGTTAAAAAACTGACATATACGTTTTTTTCTTAAATTCTTTTACTTTTCTAACTCCAAATTCTTTTTCAAATTTTACTAAATTTGTCAATTCTGTGTTGAATTAACATAATCCAGTCCTTCAAATTTGTCTAATTGCAGTGATTCAACCTCCCAACTGCTGCAATACTGTACTTGTGAACATCAGGACATACTGCATCATTTTTGGTACAACAAGCACCCTTCTGACCAGGTCAAGGATGAAGCATGTAGAATGCACTGCTATTCATCCAGGTGTTCAGTTTTTTTTTTCTTTTTTGTTGCAGCTGCATGATTTAATATCTCTTATCTTAATGATGAATTAAATGACTCTGTGTAATGTGACACAGGAATTATTACCAATTCTAAAGCTCTACAGAGGGAGTGAATTCAAAAAGAAATGCATTGCTTTTGCAGCTGCTAAACATGTACAAATAAGACAAAAGAAACTGTGTAATTTAAGAAGCATTAGCAAAAGGATGAAGCGCACCAGTAACCACCCTGCCCAGCAAAAGAATCTTGGTGCTGCAATGCTATTACATGTTTTTTAATAAGGTAATATGCAGGGCTGTGAAATTAATTAAATATTAGTTGTGATCTTGATTTTGGCTTCCCACATTTAAATAAACATGACAAACTGCTACACTGACAGTTGAATTTTGTGCTCTGCTCATAGAAAACTCCTCTGTATATTAAATTAAGGGCCCTCTTAGCTAACAACCAGCCACCAGCTGGGAATCAAGATGTTCTGACTTTACTTCTGGGGTCATGTCAATGCACACACATCCTGCAGCAGAAGAAGTTCAGAGTAGAAGGGTATAAACAGAGAGCAGGAGGGTTAAATGAAAATCAAATGTCTGGAGCAGAAGGTGAAGAACCAGTTGAAGTGTTGTCTGAAAGTATTTCAGATCTGAGGCAAGTTACTTTAAGCAAGAACGAATCACTAACCGACAATGTATGAGACCTTTTTTTTTGCAGAGAAAGAAACACAATTTTTCTCAAGCCACCTGAAAAAACACCACAAACTGCAGAACAATGAATGCATTACGGTCAAGCAGAATAACATCAGCCCTCTGTTGGTTTCATAACAGGCAAAAAGTTTTAGTATGGCTTAATTTTTAATTTGCCTCTTGGAGATGCACTGTGGGATCAGCCTTATTTATTTTAAAGATTTGTGTATTTGAAGGACTGTAAAACAAATGGAGGTGAGGCAGTTCTTTCACTTTTTTGTTTGATTTTACTGCTCATTCACTGTGGAGTTGCTTGCCATTTGACATAGGCGAACAAGAATCAATGCACTGATCTCGTCTCTCAGCCTCTGACTGAACTCAGAACTCAGGTTCTTTCTCTTTTGGGTCATCTTTGGGCATTATGAGTGCAGAACACAGCAGATAGGGGTACGACCTTCAAAAAGGCTGCACCTGTGAATCCCTAACCTTTGTTGTTAATTCATTCTAGGCTGACATTTTAAAGATAGACAGCAGGGATATGATGTCAAAACAAGGCATAAAATGTGTTGTTTGCTCCTCTCAGTTGTCACCAAAATGATTCAGAAGTGTTTGATAGCAATTTCTCACTTAGCTGCTCTGTTGGCATTCTTCAAAAAACCCAGACTATCAGTTCACATCCTCATGTGTCTCATCCAGCAGCTCCCTTGATGTCATTTACATTTTGCTTTATTTGCTGTCACCTTGTTTTGAGTGTAATTTTCCTCCTCTCATCCATTTACCCGCAGACAGGCACACACCACTCACATTAAACAAACTCAGAACACTTGGATTAATTAATCAAATTACTTCATATTTCTACCTGCCCCCTAATGTGAGTCTCTGGAGTGACACATGCAGGATGTTTGCTGTACATCCTCCCCATGCTCGCACTCTTCCTGAGAGGAAGCAAATCAGCCTCATAACAACAATCATGTCTCATTCGTTTCTTTAGTTGCTTTCTCATTCTTCCTCTCTTTCACTCCATCTCTCCCTTCTGCCTGATTGCTTATCTCCTAATTGCTTTTCTGTAATTGGATAAAATGTGTATGCGCTCACACACACACACACAGACACACATTCTATTTGTGAGCATGTGTTGGGGAGTGTTTCTTAAATCTTTGGCAGTGTCGTCCTCTAAATGTCTCATTACTCCCCTCTTGGGCATAATTGCTGCACTGAGCACGGCTTCAGTAAGACCCCCAGGGTGTATATAATTAAAACTATGAAATTACAAAATAAAAGCATCAATTATTATTCAACAGGGGGAGAGGCAAAAGAAAAACTGAGCTGTCTGAGGGATGTTAACCCCTCTGAGAATAACTCAACACTAAAGTGGACAAATCTGAGAATGTATCTTTTCAACACATGAAAGTATGAAACATTTTAAATGGATTTTGTCAAATGGATAAATCAAAGAACAGACATTAGGAACTTAAAACGGAGCTGGTTAAACTTTTTAAGCAGACTTACTAAGTCTGCGTCTGAATGCCTGTTTGAAAGTAGTTTGACCAGATTCAAGAAAGCATCGGGGTGGGGCTAACTGAACTTTAAGCTTGTGTCTCTGTGCTTTGGGCTGAGGTGACATTTCAGGCTTGAAGTACTTTCCATTCACTGGGTGAAAAAAACGTTTTGTCTGCTAGAGCTAGAGTGTATAGTTGTCTCATCAGTTCAGTGGGGTCAAAGGGCATTGACATAAATCAATTGAGCTGCATTAATTTGAAGTGCTTTTTTTAATGATTAACTAATTATCAAATTTAACACAAAAATCAAAAGATTTTTTTGATAAAATTTAAGTAAATTTTAATTACAAGTTATGGCTGCAATTTTCAAAGCAGCATGTATAGCCCATGATTTAAAAACACAGTTAATTTGTACTTCAAATTACTATTTTCTTTTACATGACTCAGTTGTACCTCCTGTAACAGTTTTTTTTCATTAGTGGCGGGGTCTGCCTCTCCTGCACTGGATTTAGATTGCCTCTGTGCACATAAGGGATTCACAGGAAACAATGCAGCATGTTGTTTTAACACACAAACAGCATTTTTTTCAGTTTTGCCTGGAGAGTGTGGACAGAGTTTTAAACAATACAGGTACACATGGAGAAGTGCAAAGGAAATAGGAAATGATGCGCATATGCATGGTACCCATATGAAGACTTACATCATTCACATGTACAGTCTCTTTTGATGTCTGATCAAAGAAATAAGAGCATGAAATGTGTATTTTTATCAACCTGACATTATTATATCCATTTCCATTTTGTGAAAGGGTGGTACTACGCAGACAGGCTGATAGCATCACTGTAAAACTTGTAGAATCATCCTCTTTGAAATATATAGATCTATATATACTATATGTTGATGATGCAACAGAGGTTACGGGTTTCATAATTCATATAGGAGTATCTTTATGTGTACAGTATATATGCATCTGTATCTACATTTGTTCATTTTTACATATACAAATCCAAGCTTGTAAAGTCGAGCATGAATCAGTCACATGTGCAGTCGTCTCTCAGACAGAAGCAAAATATAAAGAAAATAAACTGACCACGGGACATGGGAGTGCTACGAGAAGTTCCAGTGGGTTTCAAATGGTTGTAAATCCACATTTTAACACTGAGAGAACAAACAAAAGGAAAAGGTATCACTACTTTCCGGTTTAGTGCATAAGGTCTCACAGTGGGGAGGTAACAAGTTGAGAAGAATCCTGAATGAAGTCCACAGCAGAAGTAAGAATACTTTTTAAATTTAAGTATCTTGTGTCCAGACTTGAGGGTGGGCTTTATGAGACAGGAGAAGGGCTCAGAGATCAGTAAGGGTTCGTTTAAGTCTATCTAAAAGAGTTGTGCCATTTAAATCAATAGACGCTTGCATTTCTTCCCCTCAGGTTGTCCTGGGACTCTTCTTCTCTTGTCGCTGCCCTCGTCATCGTCCTCTCTCCTCCTCCACTCAGCTATAGCGCCACATTGAACTCGGTCACCAGGAAGTCCACGTAGTCCCTCTCTTTGGTCTTGAAGGCCTCAGCAATGAGGCGTGCGGCGTCCCTGTGCTCACGGCCCCTCAGGGAAACCCCATTTACCTCCAGGATCACCTGACCCACCTTCAGCTGGCCACAGTTATGAGCTGAACCACCCCTCTGAGAGAGAGAGAGAGAGATAGTGAGAGAGGGAAAGAAAAAAAGACAGACAGAACTAATTTTTATAGCACTTGTAATGAATTCAGAGTAAGAACAGTAGAGTAGAAACATAAGAAAATGGCCTCAGGTTGGAACCATTGGTGGAAACAAACTTTATTAGCTGCTCTTGTTACTGATCTACTTATTGGATTCTCCAATTTTTCATATTTAAAAAGTCTCACTTAGACACAAGCCATGCACAGATATTCTGCCTTTCTCTGATGTGTGAAAAGAATCATAATGCCTTCATTTGAATACATTTGGTTACATCTAAGATTTATGGGTAATCCTACACCTGTTATTTGGTTCATTTGATCCAGATCAAGGAAAAAAAGGTTGTCTTTTCTCTTAGTTCAAGTCTGGTGTGTGTTCACACTGACTGAATACAAACTAACCCAGAGCTGAAAACTCTTGGCTGACAGGTAACTAAATGGTTACAATGAAGGGCAGTTTTGATAGTATCATCCCACATTAGCAGCTTTGACCATGAAGAGAGATGAACAAACTTCAGCAGCAG
>JAPZDZ010000011.1:7290246-7303857 GCA_029783805.1 Acanthurus tennentii
AGAAGCAGAGAAGCGCTATGCCTTAATGTTGCCCAGAAGATAAGGTGACAACAGACATGCATGCGCATAGCTGACAGGGGGAGGATAAATATTTTTCCAGAATAAGTTAACTGTTTCCAGGACATTTGACCTTTTTTCTCATTTCCCATATGTTTTCCATGACTGGAAAATTGGTCAATCATTTTCCAGGTTTTGCAGGACGCGTGGGAACCCTGAACAACCCAAACACACATTCACAGACACATACATTAAAAGAACATAAGGACAGTCACTCATACATTAACACATGGAAATGTATGCAAACATATACACATGCATTAAGACATACAGGGACTCATAAGAACACCCAATTTAAAAAAGACATGAAAACACAAGATTCCAGCATTTGAACTTTAGAAACATTTCATATAAAATAAAAAGAAAAGAGCCCATTACACACATGTATTTTGTGCAGGTCTGTCCATAGGAGGGTTGTGTGAATTGGATACACAGGGTGGTTCAAACAGCAAAATACAAGACCAACAATATGACAGTGTTGACACCTTGTAATAACACTCAGTGTCAGAATCACTTCAATGACCATGAGGCAATCTTGTGCTGTTTTGCAGAGATTGTAGAGGACAGAGTAGAAAGTAAAACTGCTTTTTTAAAGATATCAACAAGACAACACAGGAGGGACGAGAACCAGACACCATAGTGACTACAGTGATCCTCTGACTTTTCCTCTTTCTCTACACATTTGTGTTTTCAAGTGAAATATTTCAACAACTACAGCATGGATGGCTAAAAAATTTTGAACATCCATGTTGTCTTCAGGATTCTGCTAAGAATTTTTGGTAATCCATCAAGTTTTACATAGCAACATCATCTGGTAAGTGTTTTAATGTGTCCAATACTTAAGTTCATGTCCAAACACAACAACACTAATGAATTTCCCAGCCTTAACTGTTCTTTGGGCAAATTTTAATATATTAAACTTGTTCTTGTCAGCATATCAGCACTGTCAAATGCTTTTCATATGTTAGCATGTTGACGTTAGCATTTAGTCCAAAGCTGTGCAGAGCAGACAGTGTGGCTGAAGACTCTTAATTTTGTTCATGTTTAAGTAAACTTTTATCATTATTGAGATTAACTAAAGCTACACTGTCACTGTGACTGGACTCTATGCTGATTATAAAAAAGCATAGATAGCTATTGTCGACCAAGTATTTTCAAAGAGGGCAGTATAACCTCTCTGACCTGAGTATAAATAGCTCTTTAAAAAGGAAAATGCTGAATTGTTGCTATTTGAGAAGTCCAGGGGCACAGCGTGTGTTGTTCACATAAATTGTCTTGACAATACAGGCTGAACACTTCTCTTTTTTATTATCTGTGCCAACTGCCCTGATGAATATGGAAAATATGGACTAGGCAGTGGAACAAAATTAATCAGGTTACCATATAGTCATGATGTTTCTTTGGAAGCTGAAAAAGGAAGAGAGGAGAGAATCTAAGAAACAGGAAGCTTGAAGCTGATGGTAATTATTTCCCTTGAGCCTCAGAAAGAGCTTGTTCTCAGGAATTTCTAAATGAACTGTCAGCGTAACATGTCACACTTGATGAGACTTTAAGGCAGGCTTTGCATTTTAACCTGAGTGGATTGCACAGTTTCTTAAAAAGGTTATTAACCCTGTACATCACCTTAGCTGGGAAAATCAGAACAGGCTCAGCATCCATCTGTTGATGTTTTATTTTTACATTAGATCTAAAGAGAGATGGGAGTACTTTGTAGTATCACTAATAAAAATGCATTTTTTTTCTGCTTGGATGGATATTTTAAGAAAAAAATCTTTAAAAAACATTTTTGAATCAAAACCTAGCTCTTATTGTATTCATTTTTGACGGAGAAACATGTGAAAGAAAACACACCAGTCATACAGTACAGTATAATTGCAACATCAAAGGCTCCATTTAAACTTGGAGCATTTGTCATGTCACCTTGATTTCACAGTGAACTGTGGACTAAAGCACAAATGCTTTTTGTGCAAGGACAATCTTTCAAGGAAAAAATACATTAAAACATTATTTCTGACCCTCCCTCAATCTAGTTCAGCCCTTCTTCAGCAAATGCAGCGTGGCACCTTTCACTTTTTTATCAGAAAGAATTATTTCTCTGAAACACAAGTGATAAGAGACTGGAAGGAAGGTGAGTGTCCTGTAAAGTCTTTTAGAGGATGAAAGTGGTCATATATTTCCCTGGCTGACTTGTGGAAGATGCTGAGGAGCAGAAATGCTCTTTTACACATGACCACCACACAGCGTGTAAAGCTCCTGCTGTTACAGGCATGAAATCCCCAGACCGGATTATTTACACGCTGTTGTAGCTGCAGAGCTTTGACTGACAGCATCAGTATGCTGTCAATGTACGAGTGTAATTCAAATTATGGTGGAGTAAATGGTTCAAATAATGACAGCACTGGCTAAAAGTTTAAATGCTTTATAATAAATTATGTTTGTGTTTTCCTCTTCCTTCTCCTCCGGTCTTGCAATTAATGATTGTCCTTACTCTTTAACAAAGAGCGAAAAAGTATGATGTGATGTTATGCTATGTTATGATATGCTATGCTATGCTATGTTATGTTATGTTACGTTTTGAGCCAACTGTAGCAATGCAATCGTCCCCATACCCCCAGCACTGACTAATGCTTACCAGTCAAAAATGCAAATTACCTTAAGTCCTTTTTCAAATGGTAAAGAACTGAAAATGTATCACCAACATCAACAGCAATATTTTCACGTACACCATTGTTCATTTTGATTTCTAAAACCTGAGTTCTGTTGGACTGTTAGAACATATTCTTACTCAATATTAGCTCATGGTAAGCGGCTGCTTTAGCTGGACCGACCGCTCTGTGTGTTGCCCTTATGGGCTGCCTGTTGTCAAGGCTCTCGTTGTGATTTTAGTCTCATTGCTCTGTGTTTTCTCTGTATCTCCTGTCTTCTCTCCTCTCTCTGCCTGTGTGTGGGTGTGTCTGGGAACTGGTGAGTTTTGGACTTTACCCATAAAATTTTGAGGTACAATCTTGTTGTTTTTGATGCTTATGAAGATTTGTTTTTTTTGTTGAGTAGACAGATCTGGCAACCTGCATATGGTGGAAATACTGCATCATCTTAAATGTCCTGCAGATTGTTCAGTCTGTTGCATTTTAGAACTGCTGATCAATTTGCAGTGCCTCTTGTGCAATCTATCTTCCTTGTCTCGTCTGAAAAGGGCACTTTTGACAAAAAGGGCAGCCACTTCTGTGCATACCAGTGGTGTTTTGTAAGGTAACAGGCCAAAAGAAAGTTTATAAATGACTCTGAGTTGGACACAAGTATGTAGGAAACGTATGCATCTTCCTCTTAAAATATCTCCCACATCCATTGTCTTTCTCTCTGTTCCCTCTTTGAGGATTGCTACAGTACATCGCCTCCCTCTGTCAGGAGAGGACCGTCCATCAGAGCTTCCATAATGAAAAGTGAGCTCTCTCTCACCCGCTTTCTTTCTATGCCTTTAGTTGCTGTCTCTTCCAACTTTCCTCTCCTCTTATTTTTTCCATTCCAAAACACTGTCTCTCACTCTACAAAGTCACTGTCAAAGTCGGCAGCATAGATGTGTGAGTACACTGTATGGTGAATAAATGAGGACAGCATGGTGTGGGGTTATAAAACATTTGGTGTGATTTAATGTATCTGATTTAAATTTTAGATATACAGAGTTGCAGGCTGATCAGTGAAGACAAAAACATGAGCTCTTACTGAGACAATCTTTATGTGAAACCCTAAGCATGGCGTTCATCTCTTTTCTGAACATAAGGTTCTGCTTAACCAGTGCACCACTGTGCTGCTTTTAGATTCTGTCCCAAAAATTTGTGATACACCCAGAATTCAAATGACTGCAGGGGTGCACCCTCTGCTGCTGACCATAGCAATTATCGTCTCTGGAAGTTGACAGTCCTGTCATGAGCTTGACAACTGAGGGCCCCGACACCAGCTCTACAGCAAACCTACATCTGTTACTGAACTACGATTACAATGCTAAGTATGATGTATATGTACTGATTATTGTTTTTTGTTTTTTTTTAAATTTATCACTAATTAATCACAGGATCTCAATATTCCAACTGACTAAATCTACAACCATCTTACATTGAAACAAATGCATTTATATTGCTAAATCAAATATATTGCTAAGCAATTAACTGAATAATCCTTTAGAGCTTCAACAACCTCTTGATCTCCTTTGTCTTTTATTTTGTTGCCTACATGAATCAAATTGTTTTAAAAAAGCAACACAAAACATGTACAAAGAAGAGAAAAGAATTGTAAGAAAGATATCAGTTAAGGTCAAATTGTTGTCTTTGTTATTACTTACTCCGTGGAAAAATGATTGACTGAAACTTGTGGTTAAATACTGAATAAAAGGATGAATATAGATTAGAGGTAGAGTTAAAAGTACTTAAAACATAAAAGGTGACACTAGATAGGCACAGCTCAATCATTCCCAATCAGTGACAACAGACTGTACTAAAGAGTCATCAGTGACACCACTGACCCACCATCTCTAATCAGCCATTTTCCAGGTCAGTGGTTAGCAGATCATCCAACAGGCAGACAGATTATCACGTCTCCAGAGAAATGCTCAACACACAAAGACATGAATGTGAGGTGACTGGTAAATCTTTGGCCTAAGTCTGTTTCTAGTAATGGAAATTGGAGGTCGGCACTGTCTGAGAAAATGAACATCATTGTTGTCATGCAGTCATCCGTTACATTGGTCTCAAGGGCTTATCACTCAAGGAGGTGCATATGAACATGGTGGCAACACAGAGCAGGATGCTCCTTCTGGCAGCATCATGAAGATGTGAACTGCTAAATTCAAACATGGAGAGACTTAATGATCTAGAGCAGACCTGGGCAGACCTGGGCCCAGGACCTGAGCACCTGCGTGCGTGTGTGCGTGTGTGTTTGTGTGCTTGGTAATTAAGATTTGCAAATACAAAAAACCCCCATCAACTTTCAGGAGTGCTGCCTTGGAGCACTTGTGTCCCCACCAATGTCAAAATCAAACCTACTCCCTTGACTATGTGACCAAACACACAGAAAAATACAAGAATTTGTCTGATGAACAGCGGGTCAAGGAGTCGGATGCCTTTCTGGCTAAACTGCAAAGCTAACAAGGATTAGAAAAGTGAACAAAAAGACATCTAAAGCATTTGTTTCTTTTTGTATTTAGTTATTAAATTGCAAAACAACCATTCAGTATTTCTGAGTTTTTAGTCTGTGTTTAAATTAAAATGCCATTCTTGATGTAATTTTTGCTTTCTTGTTTATGACTTGTGTTTTTCATTTACTCCACAATTTCTTATCTTTAAGAAAATGTGTAATTCTATATATTATGCATTCTATATAATAAAAAATCTATAATTTGCTGCTCTTTAAAGGTAGAGAAAATTAATATCAAACATAGTTAAGTTCAGGTTATTGTTGGTTCGGCCCTTGAACACAGCTCAGGTTTCTCATGTGGCCCTTTGGAAAAAATAATTGTCCACCCCTGATCTAGAGGGCCAGTCACTTTCACCACACATGAAACAAACAAGACCCACTACATGATCTTGAAAAATAGACTATTAACACACTAGTATATTGACACAGGGCTGAGTTTCTCTAACAAATGAATCCATACAGTTATCATAATTAACTCCAAGTGAAAAGGCTGCCAGCTTGCTGGGCCCTATAACTCTTTGGTTCTGCTGAGAAGCAGATTCAGAACAAAATCTCAAGGGCCAATTTTTCTATTTTTTGAGGCAGATCCCCAGAGATTTCCTCAGTTATTTGTAACCATCAATGAAGCTTGAATCTACCACTTCCAGAGTTGAAAATGACAGAGCAATTTAAACAGTGGAAACACACACTTTTCATCAGTCTAGGGGGAGTGCAAACGCAGGTCATAGTCCTGCGCTGAGAGTGCATGTAGGTGTTGTTATCTTTTTGGTTAACTGGTGAGCACAAACTGAAGTGCATCTGGTGGTGCAACGAAGCACAGTGGTAAAATAGAAGGATTAGATAAACGGGTGAGTCACAGCCCACTTCAATAATCGCTAATCAAATAAGCTCTTCCCATCCCTTTGAAACTGTTGCTGCGCAGCCTACTATCAATTCTGTAATGGTTAAAGGGGGAATAGATTGGCACTGCAATCCTAAATTTACGCAGAAGGAAACTGACTTACTTGTCTTGCAGGTTCAGACTCGTAAACACTGAATCTATGGTACTACGAGTTGGCTTCCTTAAGTTGATGATGTTAAACTGGCTTAGGAGGAGGTAACAACTATCATAAATGCTTATCTCTATGGCATTATAAGAACCACTGCTCAATGTAAGGAGCAGTTCAATGATGTAAGTGATGGGCCAAACAAAAACTCATGTCCTGTACAAAAACCAACACTTGCAACTGGAGTGTGTGGAATTTACTGTCCAAGTCCCTTGTGGTGTACTAAATTACAAAACACCTTGGATCTGGGCACAGACCAGTCTCCAGCTCTGAAGGAAGGTGTGTGATCTCTTGAGATCACTATGGGAATAAATCAAGAAGATTTTGCACTGAAGGGCTCTTTTGTCAGAACAAACTCTAGCTCACTAGTCCACAGTGGAAATGGCTATGTTGATGAATAAATATTTTAGGTTTTCTGAGTCTCCTACTTTGGGCCATGAACTTATCAATCAGTACTGCATTTAGCCCATGCACATTCACACACACACACACACACACACAAAAAGAGGGAAATACTTCTTGTGAATCTCACCTTTCCAGCTGCAGACGCTCCTTTGTCCACTGAGAAGCTGCAGAGAGGAAACAGATGAGGACAAATTAACAACTGAGAGAAAGTATGACACACACACAATCTTTGAAGCTAGAACTGGAAAAGTCTTAACTGACAGCTTTCATCTCTGCAAGTATACTGTATTTATCACAGGCTGATAAATGCACAGAGCTACAGACTTTTAAATCTTCGTCATGGCTTTTTAAGACATGGCAGTAACTGCTGCACAGTAAGACATTTCTACAGTAAACATGAGGTGGGCATGTCTCCCCGACAGGCTTTTCAATATATTTAAAGCACAGGCATCAAATGCATGACACAAAACACACACCAAATCTCTCATATGCAAACATAAAAGCAAGTATTTTGAAACGTTTGTAATTTTTCAGCCCCATATTTCTGCCCGCGTGAAACGACTCAAGTAGATGTCTTTACATCCTCAAGTGCCGCTAAAGTAATAGGCTTTAAATCCATGAGTAAACACGACAACTGAAAGCGCTGCCTTCAGGGCCAGAAATAACAGAAAAATATATAATTAAACCTGACTGAGGAAAGTACTGCAGTCCCACCTGCAATGCTGCGTTAAAGTTAGTGCAGGGACCTGTTTAGGGATTCAAATTCAATTAGCCCTGTTGACTTCTGAGACCAACTCAGCCATTTATTATCTCTTCATTGTGATTTTCCAAACGTCTCCTCCCTGACTACTCTTTTTGTACTGCTAGATAATTGGCAGTCTTTAAGGAAGAGATAGTGAATGAGACACTGTGTGCAGCTCTATAATTTGGCTTTTTTAAAACACACAAGGTTATAATGACAAAGGCAAGAATAAAATGACTCTGTAGTCAAACTATAATCCAAGCTAGAACATCACCCAACATTTTCAGCTCCTTTTGCATGTGTTTTTAGTATTATCTCTATGTTAAATTTGAAAGATAATAAAATATATTTACTGCATTAATGCAGTGCTTCTCAAATAGTGTGTGTGTGTGAGTGTGTTGGGGGTGCTTTGAAAAGTTGTGCAGTGCAAAACATGCTCATTGTAGCCATTAATCCCGACTTTATCATTTTGAAAAAAAAAAAAGCACAATTTGTTTTTTTTCATTTTTGTTTTGTAGGTTAAAGTGCTTTATATGTTGTGCTCCTGAGGTAATGGTGCTGATCAATTTTATTTTTTATTATTTACTAATTTTATTCAAGTTTATTTTTCAGTATCAAATGGCCTAATTAGTTGGTTGAAAAATGTTTATAGTTTACATAAGAATTCAATTTTGTTGAATTTAAGGCAAATTGATGCACTTAAAATCTTTTCTGGTTCAGACTAAAAAACAAGGTTAATAAAGTTATTCTTTGTTGTAAGTGGATCTATATTTATTTCTTTTTTCCTTTTGTTGTTTTTTTTTCTTAATGTTAATAAGGATACAATGTTACGCAGAGGTGTACTAGACAAATGATACTATTTATAGTCATGGCGGAAGGGTGGGGGGCAAAATGTTTTCTTCTTACTAGGTGGGGCTTAACAGAAAACAATTGAGAAGCACTGCATTAATGTAAGGTTATATATGCAACATGGTAAAGACATGAACAAGTTAGCAAAACATCACTATCATGGTATAACTCGTATCTTTTCTATCTGCAGCAATGGTGCATATCTCAAAGTTCTTCTCAATGATTGAAGACTAGAATTAAAATTCAATAATGTGTTGAAATTGTAAATTTATTTATGACAAGCATTACAGTCAAAAATTTAATAGATGTCCTTTCAACGATGTCCTAGTGTTCTTGCAGAGGATACCAGAGTGAAACAAATGTGCACACAAAAAACAACCGTCTGTC
This sequence comes from Acanthurus tennentii, assembly GCA_029783805.1. Classification (NCBI taxonomy): domain Eukaryota; kingdom Metazoa; phylum Chordata; class Actinopteri; order Acanthuriformes; family Acanthuridae; genus Acanthurus; species Acanthurus tennentii. The sequence goes on from JAPZDZ010000011.1 coordinate 7,298,920, forward strand.
TTTACCATTCAGCTGTGTTTTCGGAACATCTTAGTGAGGATCCCACCAGAAAATGTACAATAATGCAATGTTTTGGAAAATGTTTTCCTCAGAGAGGAAATCATAAGTTTTGAGCAGTTGGGCTGACAGGCTGTGCTTAATATTGTGGATGAGAACATTAGCCTGGCATTTACAACAGACTTTAATTTGCTTGTTGTGGATTGTTGTTCCAGATCAGGAGCTGCAGATGAGTTGCTCAGGTGTGGATTTCTGAGATGAGGCCTGACTTTTTTACCCAATACATCTGCATATTGCAATTTTTTGTTTTTGCAAAAGAGAGAAAATGGAAGTTTTGCCATATAAGTGAGCGCATATCTTAACCTATAAGAAGGTTAAAGACTGTGGCAGCTACTTCATTTTAGAGAGAGATTTCTTGTTCTCTGCTGCACTGCTCTCAAATCTCAAACTTCATTTTGTGCCAGGTTCCATCACTCAAACTAGCATAGTTCCAATTTAATACAATTAGAGAAAAGAAAAGAATTAAGGGTGAAGAGTGATAAAATGTTTTAGCATTGTGTTGGTTTTTTTGGAGTATTTTAGAAGTTCAAAAAAGACCCACATGCAAAGTATAAAGCAAGCTGCAGAATCAAAAAGTTAAACCTTAATCAACATACTAAATAAGTGGTTACAGAAGCAGGCAGATTAATACTAAATAACTAAAGGTGGAAGAAAAATACATTTATAGGTTGATGTATCAGTGACATTTATAGGTTAAAAGCCTGTCCATTTACACATTTTGTTCATTGAAGAACCCTTACAAAAGTTAGCAGTAACCCTGAAGTATCACTCCTTCAGGTTCAACTTAGACCTGCTGCTCTTCTTACCCTCTGATCCTCAACCCAAACTGAACTGTCATGACCCAACTTAAAGGAGCAGCTTCATGCAGAAAAAAGGTTTATTTGCTTTGAAAAGAGTTGAAGATGGATTCCACTTTCATGTCTGTATGCCCAAAAGAAACTACAGCCTGAAGATGGTGAGCTAAGCTTAGCAACTCACCCTGCCATGCTGCTGTTGGCGGAGCTCTCTGCGATCTGTGAGCTGGCGATCCACTTGGTCTCACCCACCACTGTCCTGGCGTGTGGCAGGCGGCCCACGTCCTTTACCGTCATCATCAGGTGCCGCGATGACTTCAGGACCCTGACGGCTTCGTCATGCGGGATGCTCAGGAAGCTGCGGCCATTCACCTCCAAGATCTGGTCGCCAACCTGTGAGGATGGGAGGGCACACATAGGAGTGGTGGGGGGGTCTGAGCAAGGTGGCAAGGATGGACCAGGCAGAGACTGTCACATACACAGGTTCATAGGTCAAAGGTCAGAGAGAGGTAACGTAACAGATGGAGATTGTGGAGGTGTATGAAATTTTAATGGATCAGAGTGGGATAATTAGGTTGTAGGTTTCCAGTGAAAAGTTGCGACTGTCTCAGGTTGGGCAGCGAACAGAAATAATTACAGAAAGATTAAAGATTTACTGACAGGTTCAGGACCGGAACTCTTTAATATGTAATTGAAAAGGCTTTCACGTGTGATTTCACATTCTTTCAACGGGCTTAGCCTGGAGGCAGCGGCAGAGGGAGTATGATAATGTCCATACTAAACATCACCTTGGACTGAACCTCCTCTCTCTAATAATGAGCTAACGCATTGTGGGTCTAACCTCAAGGTCAACCCTCTCAGATGTATCAGGGACCCTTGTCTGAGTTGAAAGAAGCTGAAACACCATTTTTAACCTCGAACAGCACTTTTTCTATGTACCTGATGCCCTATTTGCCATAATCTCCTTGATATCACTCATGATCTGCATGTCAGCTGTCTGCAAACATGGAAAACTTTCTGTACAAGTACTCTCATGTTTTGAGTGTAAAATGTGTCTCGGCAAAGAACTTATCTGCCATCACAGAATGATTGCTAACACAGCCAACCAAATAAACAACTACTTCACTGTCTGCAACAAAAGTGCAACTGAAAATAAATTAAACCTCTTGTGCAGCATTACAAGTGACCAACAGCATAGACACTTGGGTGACAAACAGTTATTTGGCAGGAATTTGAAATGCTCTTGATCTAAATAAAATAATGCCATAGTTTACTTATCCTGCTCTCTTTCACTGACTCTATTGACCTTATCTGTAACTACAACAACATGATAAATTAGTCACAAAGGAAAGGCTCAACACTCCTCCTTTACAAAGCAGCACAGAGTCACTGGTCTTGTTAATGACTCTGTCTGGCATTTAGACTTGATGTAGTGTTTAGCATTTTATAAAAGTCCCAGAATGTCACTTTTTGTCTCTTTGTTTTATTCCTTCTTTACTATGGTCAGCCAACCAAAACCCACTATCATTTTAATGTTCTCTCAAAGCAGCAGCCAATGCAAGAAAAAGATTTGAAACATTTAGAATCTCATATGTTTTAGTTTTTGGGTGTTTTCCAACAATCTGAGGTGACTCAACCCTGTATCTGCCATTGCTTGTGCATAGCAGCACCTCTACAGCACAGCTGAGGCAACTGAGGACATTCTCCCTGTAAAGCCTTATCAGCTTCTACAATGGCACAATTTGTAATAATATGCACTGGGGCCAGTGGATAGCAAATGCAAAGGGACATATAATCAAAACTGTATTTACAAATGCAGTCAATCAGTCAATGCTAACAAGCAGCACTGCAGTGAGAGCGCACATGGCTGTCACTGCAAACACTTTTTATGAACACTCATTCGTGCTGTCAGGCTGAGCTGAAGCCTCAGGGATGAGAGACAGATTTTGAGGACAGATTAAAAGCTGCTTGTTCCAGCTGTTTGCATTACAAAAAGGCAGAAAAAAAGAGTCTGTAATCTGCTTCTTATAGAGTTTTTACAGTGTTTGACAACCCTGGTAAACTCTCAGTTTACTGTGAGCTCAGCTTGGTTTATCTTGTTTTCACTTGGATTTGGCACAGCTTGAGAGCACACATGGCAACAAAACACACGCAAAGAATCAGAGACACGAACACACAATTTTTTTCTATTTTCTGCTGGTATCTCTTTCACTTTAAGAGATATGATGTTCTTTCATTTCATAACAAGTCATGTTTTTTTTTAACTCCTAAAAATCCCTGAACCTGAAGAGGTGAACTCTGAGCAATAAGGCCACTCAGCTAGAGGAGTGACCAAGAACCAAATGACCACAGTGACAGAGCTTCAGAGGAGATATGGTAGAACATGCCAAAAGAACAACTTCTCAGAAGCAAACTGAATTCCATCTATATGGAAGAGTTGCTACAGTAAGAAACACAAAACAGTGCACATGCACTTTGCATGTAGGAGCAGGTTAGAATATTGGAAGGAATAATTGCAGCTAAATACTGACAGTTCTTTACAAAAGATTTGCTCTTCTGTGCATATGAGCTTGCAATGGGGTGATGGTTCACCTTTCAGAGGGACATGGATTGGAATAATGCAGTCAAGACAGTGATGGAGAGGCAACGGGATAATACACTCATTGTCTTAAAAATGGTGCAGTCCAGGCTGGTCTTGTGGCTGCCAAAGGTGCTTTACTTAATGAAGGCTCTTCATATCCTTTCAGCTTTTCAGCTTTCCATAATACAACAGAATGTTTTATTGCTGCTTCACACCCAAAATTACAGAAGACATGTTGACATGTTACATTAGGAAAAGCACAAGAAGTTTTTATCATGTGGTATTGTTCATGCTGACTCACTGTTAGACTGTCAGACTGTCGTGGCTTAATGGGACACTTGAAAAGAACAGAGTCATTGCTAATGTTGTTAGTTACACCTGTGATTTTCCTGCTTTGATATATCAAAAAGCTGTAAAAAGGCCTTTTAGATGCCATAGGGACAGGGAGTGACACACCTACTCTTTTTAGTCCTTCCTGTTGAGGCTTTCTGTTAAAGATGAGGCATGACTTTAATAGAACAAGATGGAATAACTATAACATCCAGATTTATTTTGAATAAATCTGATCTGGCTTTTCCTGTCAAGAGAATTAAAATGTGTATTAAAACAGGGGGATAGAAATGTGTCTGCAGCATTGACATTTACTGTATTTCTGCTAATGCATCATTTACCTCTTGACATCTTTTATATGTGAGGTCCAGATTATGTCTTGATGTATCAATACTATAGTTTGTTAGAGCACTGCTGTGTGTCAACACCAGTTTATTAAGCCATTATTATTTGCATCTGTTGTATTTGGCAAATGAATGGAACTTTGATTTTGACTCTAATTACACGACAATTAGATTTTATAATCCTGTGAGGCTCGTTCGAATCCACACTGTAATTACAGCGGAACCAATTAGAAAATGCTAATATACTGTATTAATCATCCTTAGAACTTCCTCATTATTGCAACTACTCAGGAAAGATCAATCTTTATTTTGTTTTTTGCTGTATTCTCTTTGATCATTTTAAAGACCATCTTAAAAAATTTACTAGTATTGTTTAACACAAAAACAAAACATTAAAACCCCACTGAGTTTGTATACACACAAGATATCTGCACACACACGCAGTCTTATGTGGTTGAGTAACATGACTGTGCTGCTGCATCTCCTGCCTTCATCAAGATGCCACTGACTCCTTTCCTTTCTTTTCTCTGGCTCCCTCCCTCTGTCTCCTCTCATTACTCTGCTCCTCCATGCTCTCCTTCTCTCCCTCATTACACTTCTATCTAAGAGTAGATGGCCCTGTCCTGAGTCACAAGCACTTCATTTTTTGTAATCAATCTCTACATCACACCAGAGACCCCATCGATGGGCTGCATTTTGAGCAATAAACAACATCTAGAAGTAATAATCCTTAAGATTAGAAGTTCCAATCAATACTACTGTTTAATAACAATACATTCTTGATACGGACATAAAAACCACTAAGACAGCAGATTGTAATTCCATTGACCAC
>JAPZDZ010000011.1:7312482-7324123 GCA_029783805.1 Acanthurus tennentii
CAGAGTTATTTTTTGTAAAAATTGAATTTTTAGGTCTTTAGACCTCACACTTTAACAATGTGTCAGAAAGATGACAGTTTTTCAAACATACACGTAAACATATACACTAGCTGGATTAAGAAAACATGCACACTGCACTGAATACATTAAATATCCAAAAATACCAAAAAGGGGCCACAGAGGAGAGATATGAAATCAAGTGGGCATTTGTTCCATCTGTGTTATTGAATACTGCAGTCTGAGATGTGTGTTTCCTGTATATTTGCTGTTCAGTTGGCACACATGGCCATAAGAGCACAGGTACTGACTGTCATCTCCTCAGAAATGTGCAGTTTGCATTTATAAAATGTGCCTTCTACCAAATCCCCAGAGCTTTTTTCGTTCTCTCTGTGCTTTTTGTAGGACTGAGCAGTTGCTGTGACTTTGTAGTCTGTGCCAACAGTTATGATACCATTACAAGCGTTTGGCTCAGTGGGGCGAGGGAGCTCTGCAGGAGCCACATCACTGAGAAACAGATGGGCTGTATTCCTGCTTGCTTCCTTAGCCTAACTCCAAATGTGGCAGAACATCTGAGTGCGTATTCATACCACTTGGGGCAGGTGTGTGTGTGTAAGAGTCAGTGTGTGGTCCAAAGAATACACAAAAACAAAGTGCTTTAAAGGACAGTCAGTGATCATACACGCCCTGGCTTGTTGGTATTTATTTTAACCAATCAGTATCTTCTATGGTGCTGCCAAGCCAAGGATGCATGAAGATGCACACAGACAACAGGGAGGAGGAGAATACCAGCTGAAAAAGGCACCCAATGCAAACTTACACCTCCAGGTCTACATCCAGTGAATCTAACAAGCAATTAAACAAAACTTTGTCACTGTCAGGAAGTGATTATATCATCCATAAGTAATAGTGTAAATTAGTTGTACTCATATTTTTTAGGGGTCAGTGCTTGATGATGAATAAGGGAAGGAATAGCAAGTAACACCTGCTCATATTTTAGAGGAGTTTGCACTTGGTTGATCCCTTTTAACACTCAGCATGTGGTTAAAAAAAACATTTTAACCTGGTGTTCAAAACAAAAGCATGACATTTTGTGTTTGTCAAGCAAATAATTAATGAAGACAATTAGCAGGGAGTGCTAGCCGGCGGCCACCAAGCATACAGTCTAAGCAATGGGATTCTGTAATCTATATCTAAAGTTAAATGATTTATTAATTGATTTTATCCACCTTTTTGTTCTCACTTCTCCCATCTAAAACTCTTTCAGTTTATTTTTTTTATCAAGTTGAAAAGTTAAAAATATAGTTACTTAATTCTACCTCAAAATCGGTGCCTTGCTGGGTTCAGTTTACTTTTTAAAATTTTTGATAAGTGCAAATAATACAGTTAAGAACAAAACCAGAACAGAATAAAAAAGCTATAAACAGCAATAGAGAGAAGAAAGGAGAAAAGCAGAGAGTGGGCAAGCTGGCATGGTTTTTATGTGAAGAGCAGCAGTTGTTATACACTCCTCAGTGGTCCCTGGCGATTTGGGAAAATGAGGAAGCTCAGGTGCCTGTCAACAGGCCAGACTTTGATCAATGTGCCTCTGGGTAGCAATCCCGCTTTTCTGTTGTTTGTGTGGCCCTCAGTTGGTGCATTTGTATTTGAATCTCATGTTTATTAAAGCAGGAAACAACAAGCTGCCTGCTCTTTTCTTCTAGCGCGGCAGGGTTTGTCTGTTGGTGTGGGCATACAGTTATATAGCTATAATAAGTAGAAATAAACGGTTTGCTTTGCTTTAAAGTGCTTTCCAGCTGTGTGGCCAGAAATAGTCTAGTGTAGAGCTCATTTCTTCTTCACCCAGCAGATTCATGGAAGCAGAGCTGGTACTGTATGTGTATGTGCAGCCTGGATGTGCTAGTGATTCACAGGCCATTGATATCTAATATATGTACTGCAGATCTTTTTATGATGTGAAGATCACTTTACGAGTTGTTTATTTTTCAAGGACAGATACAAACACAAGGACATTGCAAGCAAATGACTGTTGTGTCTTTTTGAATTACTTGTAGCTAATGTCAGCTAGTTGCTAACCCTTGTCCTTGGAGCAGAATTTTTCTTAAGTATCCCAAAGTGTGACCCTCACAGAGTAATGACCCTCACAAGTCTGACTCTGACTGACTTGGTAGTGCTCTTTGCCTTCAGTGGTTGGGTCTGTAAGGTTAAGGCATAAAGAGTGAGACTGATTAGAGTTAAGGTAAAAATAACAGAGTATGTTAATCTGTGAAAATGATGGAGCAGATTATGCCCTCTGGGAAAAAAAAGTGTTCTTGGAGGAGGCCAGTGGACAAACAGTTTAGGTTTAATGCCTAATGCTGGTTATCTTCTTTTCCTTGAATTAAATTACCATTTTTAAGTTTTTACCAAACTCTTAGGTTATGAAATTTCAATGTATCTATTTAGCTATGACAGCTAATGTAGCACAGATGTGATTATAGGTTTCAAGCATAATTATTAGCTAATCTTCTAAATAAATACACAATTACACAATACTTTATTCTGTTTGTCTACAAAGTGTTTCTTGACTTGTATCTGTACTGTCCCTTTGATGCATGTGTCTCCTCATCTGTACAGAGCTGTGTGTGTGTGCCCTGGATCTAGATGCATCATAAAAAACATCTGCATGGTTTCTGCTCGGTTACTGTAAAAACATGTAAGTCACATTATTTTTACATCGTTTTAGAATAAAACACCTATTCTTAGCAAAAAACTGTTATTAATCACTCACCTCTTCCAGGTTTATAATGATTAAACAGTACAAATGGAAACTTCAGCATAAACTATTTGTATTTTCAAATTTTCTCACATCAGACACTGACACCAGATGTAGTATCTTGTTCTCTGACATAACTCAAATGTGCAGCAATGCAATGACAAGTTACTGACCTGGAGCACAATCCTAGTTCTTTTTTACATTAATTATTTCAAAAATTGAGGTTTGTTTCTGGTTTAAGCTATTACTTATTTGAAGCCTCTATTTAGTGACACAAAAATGGTAATGGTAAATGGTAGAAATCTGAAAACTCCTCGGGTAATACTTAAACTGTGGATGTTTGCTCTGCCTGTCTGTTTTTTACACTTTTGCTGCTGTTTGTTCTGTTAAATCCTGTTTTGATGTTTCCTTCAACAGCAGCACTGAGTTGAGAAAAGTTACCCTCAAGGGACAATAAATTTGTTTTCCCGTTCTACTCCGGCAACATTACATTTGTCTAAGATGTTCTTATCAGCAGCAATTTGACATGTAGTTTTAAACAAACCCTGCTATTTTTTTTTCCTTTTCAGTGCAACTCTCTTGACACATTTGTCTCCTTGTTTCCTCTTTTCATTTACTGTAAGAACAAATTACACAAATAATCCCTTTATCAACTACATTACAGAGATATTCTGCTGTTCTCTTATTATTACTACAGTCACAGCAAAAAGATTGCAAATCAAGAATGGTCACGGTACTAGTTAAACCAATCACTGATAACTAGTTTATATAAAGACATGTCATAAAGTAAACTAACACGGTGATCAGAGTGTAGTTTGGTCTTATGGAACTATTGTCAGAAATTACTGTAAAACACACAGGACATGCAGCTGGAGTTACAAATAATCATGCTCATGCTAATACTCACTTAGGGAGCTCTGAAAAATTGCCTCCCTTTGTCTGCGCTAGGAAAGATGATACATATTTGTTCAAAACCTGAAAGTCAGTTGTACATCACAATGCACTGACACAACTGTCTGCATATTATCTTCAGCCTCTTACGTTCAAATAGTCAGGGGAGAACACACAAAACAAGGAGCCTCTGATGTAAATGTGATGAAAAAACTGGTCTTCTGGCACATATAGAAAGACAATAATGTGAATTTCTGGGTGTTAAATGCTCATCTGCAGTTCTCTGTAGTGCAGGAAGTAATTTTCTTAATATTTGTTGTTAGAGTTTTCTGGAGTAGAAGTTCAAATGACACGGTAAAGCTAAATTTCTGTGAAAAAAGGTTATAAATGCTGTTGAAAAAAAAAAAATTTGTACTCATATCTGGGATGTTGGATGATTCTGTCTGGATGAGATTAAGAGAGAACATATGTTAATGCAATTGTGAACGGCTGTTTACACCCCCCACTGCTCTTTCATCTGTTTCCATCTGCAGTGTTCCAATATTTTTGTATAGAGTGTTTTGTCATACTGACTGTTATTTTGGTATGTTTTACTGTACTGGTGTGTAACAGTGAGTATTACAGTAAGTAACCACTGATCAAAACATGTGCTTTACTTTATTCTGTTCAAATAAATCGAAGGCAACTGGACTCAGTAATATGTGGACTCAGTAATCCAGTTGCCTTCGATTTATTTGAACAGAATAACTATGACCTGGATGAATGAGAACATTCACAGAGTGCTTTACTTTAGTTTTTTTTCTGACATTAAAACATTACATGCAAAATAAATCCAAAGAAAATCAAAACAAATTGCTTTATTTTTTAACGAATAACAATAAACAGTTTTAATATCAATAAAAAAACAAGATGTCAATGTAAAAACTTGTACACAAGATTAAACTGTAGTTTGTGCCAGACAGCTATACAGGGTTTATAGTTTTAGCTCATAGTTAAGCTGTCTGGCACAAACCTAACAATGTTGTTTCACTCACTTCTCTCAGTGCAGTTTCCAGTCATAGCTGTCAGCTGTTTCTATGAAAACAGCTCTAAAAACCCACAGTGCAATGCCTGCTTTGCAGAAAAACAGCTAAGAGTTTGTGCCTAGCTTGTGAACATTTAGTACCAAAAGGCAGGAAATTTCCCTCAGGAGCTGGTTGAGACCAGAGTAACCAGAGAAACAGAGTTAAAGAGAATGAAACGTGGTTTACATTCATCAAATTGACAAGAACATTACATCAATGGAACAATGATGCTGCTCTGTAACTGCTGCATGTGTAAATAAGCAACTGTTTGGTGACAAGTTCATCACAGGCCATGCCAATGTTAAGTAAACACCTTGTTTCAATGACCCAAAAAAACAGGTCAAAATTTTTTCCAGTCAATTTATCTAAAAACAGTTTTTTTGTGTCAAGATTAGAGGAAACACTGAAGAAAAAACAGCCAAATTTTGTATGCGGGTATGCAAGGGAGAGGATGGTGGGAAAAGAATTTACCCAGTATTGTTGAACTTCAGAAGTTGTTCAACATCTTGTTACTTTTCATTTTATTCCTGTATTTTGTAGATTTTATTTCCATCTACCTTGATTAGGCACTAAGTGCAATCCTGGCATATTTCCTTATACCTTACTGAAAAGAATATATCACAGTTCTAGATTCATTAGAAAGATCTGGGGAAGCATCTATCCTAGACACTTACTAACATTTATAAAGTGATGCTCTTTGAAATACAGCTTTTAAGGCATTTCTGTTTTATTATACCACTCACAACAAAAGGAGATAGATGGGTGAGAAAAAATATAACAAAGCAACAAAAGGATCTGGTTGAATTTCAAACCTGTTATGGCTGAGTTACCAGGACAGTCCACAAGCTGTTATTTTAGATTTTGTTTTATACCCTTTTATCTTTTGCTCTGAACTGGAAATAAACTAAATTGAAGTGAATTTACACTGAACCTTTCATGATCTCAACATGCTGTCTGGGTTTTGAAATGTTTTGATTGAGCATAAAAAAAAATGTTTAAATGTGGTTCTTCATTCTCTAACATCTTTTTATTAGCTAAATATACTGGATATACTATTTAGTGTTTAAAATAACCAAATAATATGAGAACATGTTTGCTTTGATCTATTTTTTTTATGCTGCAACATCAAACACAAAATATCAATGATGATTTCTTAACAACTGTCAGGTTGAATGTTTTGGGGTCGCAATACTGTGTTTGTGAAGTAATAGAAACTCAAAATGTATGCAAAAAAGAAAGAAATCAAAGATAAAAAGAGAAATAAATATTTAACAAGGTCTACAGAAATGAACACCACTTTTTTGATTCTTGAAGTAACATAATAGATACCAAATTCACAACTTCAGCATCACTGCAACAAAGCCTTGTACTACTCTATACTTTACATACATTACCATAAATTGGAAAATTCGACTCCAAATAGCTTCTTAGAGCACAAGTATAAACAAAATGAGGCTGCAAGGCTAACTAGTTTATAGATTAGTTAACATGTTCAGCACGTTGACTTTAAAGGTCCACATTAACCTCCATAGTCTCAATAAGCCACTTGTTAGCACAGAAAAACTTCAAAAATCATGAGCAGGGTACTGAGAACTGAGAACAAACTGTGAGAATCTCTGAAAGGAGCAATGAGTAACTTGTGCCTAGAATTTATGTATAAAATGTTGAAAAATGTATTAATACAATGTGAAAGGTGAAAGTTTTCATGTCAAAGACATTGATGCAATGCAGAGAGATCTTGAGAACTTAGCACGCTAACCAGCTAGCTTTCGTCTTGTCTTTGGCCTTAATTGCCGTGTTAACTCATCATTTAATGCATTTTATTCAAATTCAACAGAAATACAAAAAATTGAATTCACAGAGTTGATCTCAGTTTGTCTTTCCACTGTTCTTACAATCAAAAACTCTGGTTTGTTCTGAATATACAGTTGATCCCTGACTTTAATGTGAAAATTGCAGCTGCAGATGCCAGAACAGCTCGCTGCTCCTCTTTCACTTCATGCTTCACCAGTTCCTGCCCAGTCACGTCTTTGTAGTCCCCGAGTCCTGACTGAACCCACTGTAAATCACTTCCAAACAGATACCCCTGTCTTCAAACTGGCCTCAAATTGATCTCAAAGTCTGTGGTCAGTCCCAACCTATTTGTGTTCCTTTAGAGGTTGTAGAGCCCCGTTAATGCCTATGGTGTAAACACTAGCACTCATTTGGTGCTCGAAATCACAGTTTAGGTAGACTGATCAGCCAATGAGGCATCTAGCTGCACGGCTAACTGAGCTAATAGAGGCTACCAGCAACAGCCAAAGACAGCTACAAAAATTATACTTAGTATACTAAGCAATGGTTACTCTGGTGATTTGCCACCACCTTTGCTTTGTACACATTTTCTCTTTAAAGCTGTGTTTTTCACAGACCCTTCTTTCAGTTTTCTTATCAAAATCCCAATAAAGAAAAAAACAAAACAAAAAACCCCAAAAAACACTGATTTAAAGCCAAGCAAACTGGACAAGCACAACTGATGACTTATTTCTAAGTTTTAGGACTGCAGCACTCTAAACTTAAAACGAAACATACAAAATTGGCCCCTCCTCAATAGACTGAGAGAACAGCAGTGGTCAAGCACTTAAAAGTTAGAGAGTGAATTAAGAGACAGGGCATAATTACTGAGAACAAAGCAGTGACTCAGAGAAATACAATCTGAGATGTTATTTTGTAATGTTTTAGAAGTGTGAAGTTCTATAGCACAAACAAACACGCCCAAACCTTCCCACAGCCTTGAAGCAGGTGCCACGATGCCAGATTTTGTGTGAATCAGCCAAATGCTGATGACCAGAAACATCAGAAACACAGCGAAATTCAACAAAAATTAGACAATACAGTGAGAGGGCAGGATCTCTGCAGACACACACCAACACACACTCCTACTGGGTCATGGGTGACGGTTGAGGGGGGTTATTTTTGTACAAGTCAATACATTGTTTTAAAGGCAAATACTGCATAACACACTTTTAAGCTATGTATTCTAATGAGAGAGAAACACTCACACACACACACGCACGCATGCACGCACACACGCACGCACGCACGCACGCATATACAAACACACACACACACATACGCACAGCTGAACTTCAGTGCTTGCCAAGTACTGATTTGTTTTGTGCTATTTCAGCAGGATTGCTCTATCATCAGAGAGGATGGAAAATCACCTCTGTGCAAATTGAAAATATCTGGCCTTAATCCATCTACGTGTTTGGCACTCTCTTTATTCAGTTAGACGTAGCCCATGTGTATACATAGTTGATATGTGTGTGTTTGGATCGAATTAAAGAAAAAAAGAGAAAAGTGAGGCTGACTGCATTTATTTACCTGCAAAGTTCAGTTGAACCTGAGTTTACAACATACAACAATGGTAAAAAGAAGCAGTTAAATATGTCTTTCTGAATCTGAAGAGCATCCAGTGTCCTCTCTGGTTACCTTCATGTGTTGGCATCACAATAGGCATGACCTTTTTTGCTTGGCTTTAATTAAATTAAACCAGATCAGGCAGATGTCAACAGAAGGGCGCTGGGCAGGGCTGACCTTTCTCCTGCCTCAGATTGCAGCGAGTGGGCTGAGATGCAATAAAGGGGAGTTTAGTGACTAGACAAAGTCTGTGCTGGATGACACCCAAACTTTTCACATATTTTCAGATTCATCTACACAATTTTATGTGCATGTACATATTCAGTTGGTCGACTTTTTTTTATCAAAGTCCCTTCTCGCTGCCAAGACACAGTAAAGCTACACATCTGCCAAAACTGATAAACAAATGTTTTTACAAGACTTCCCACCAGAAGATGAGGTGGCAGAACAGCAAAGGGATGAGGTAACATTTACACAGCAGTGCTTTCATTTTCTCTAGAAGGGCAAGGAAGTGACATCTTGGTGGTGTGATGATTATAGGACCCTGGAAGTGATATAAGTTATCCATCATAGTCATACTAGCCAGATGAAAACCAGTATGTAGACAGAGACCATGAAGAGAGCTAAGCTAAAGTCTAAGCAGAAGGGATGTAAGCACTAGGATTGTGGACAGTGATGAGGACAAATCTTCTCCTGCTGAGCATTGACAATCAGAGATGTTTTAAGCTTTTACAACTCTGTGTTCTTAGGAAGCTTGTGAAACTATTAAGATGTCAATGTATCACTTTAAGTTAATATATTACGAGCATTTAAGTCTAAAGTTAGCTGCTTGGCTCTTTTTGTGATTGTAAAAAGGCTAACATAAAATATAAAAAAGCTAAATACATTAATTGAATCTCTGGTTTCAAAGCTCTGTTTCACCTGGTTTTACTTCGTAAACTCATCAATCTGTTTGGATGAAAAAGAGAAATTTTGAGGGTTATTTTTATGCCCAGTCATTAAGATTCCCTAAAATATACAGCTGAGTTTCAAGTGTAACAAAATGAGAGGCAAAAACAAAAAAAAGGTTGAAAAAAATCAAAGATAATAGGATGAGAGAAAACAGCAAAGCCAAAGTAGGTTCAAATACTAGACAGACACTGAATAATTTTATCAGAGAAAGTCTTCATAAACTCCATTTTAAAATCATCCACTGAATCATTAAAAAATTTAAACGCTAGTTCAAAGTTTATCATATTAAGCCCGGTATAATAATACAATAAAATTCCCATCCTATCCCCGTCTGGGTGTAGTAAATATGTTGTGCAGTTTGTGAGCCATTTGCTGTTGCAAGCTCAGTCACAAGCTCACACTTAAGTGATTCATCTACTTTGGTACACAGAGAAAAATACACTTAAAAATTTATTTTTTACCCCAATATAAATGTGTTTCTCAGAGATATCTGGTTCAACTCCAAACAACAAAATAAATACAAGTTGAGGTCGATTCTTCTCCGTTTCATACTGGAAAAACTGCCAATCACTCTGACAAACATTACAGGAACACATGTCAAGATTTTTTTAAAAAAGCAGGAAAGCTTCTCTGCCTGCTGTGCACCAGGTTTTGTTGTTCATTTTTTAGTAGCCTTGAATTTGTAGACTGTAACACAAAAAGAAAAAAACATCACAAAAAACCCGCTGGCTGGCTTTTTCAGTAACAGGACTCAGATCTGAGTCAAATACACTCTACAAATATCAGCTACCAATTGAGAGTAATCTATAATTATTATGAAGATGTTGCACATATGAAAAATTTTTGTGCTGTAATTTTGAAAAAAAAAACGGAAAACATTTGAATAATTACCAACCACTAAGATTGGAGGGGCAAAATGAAGGTCAAGGGTCCACTTCCACTAGGTAGCAGACAGGCAACACAATAGGAACTTTATGTCAATATACAAATGGGTACTGGAAAACAGCAATGGTATAATTATTTATAACTGTATATCTAGTTTTTTTTTCTTAAAGGGTATAATAAATATTTTAAACCAGTAAAAAATATATAAAATTACATATCTGCATAGATAACAACACAGCTAAGCTCAGTAACAGTGACACACTAAAAATACCTGTCTTGTGCCTTCCACATTTGCAGTTTTACAAACCAGCGTATGATGCTAAACAAGAGATGCTTACTGTAAATGTTAAAGGCTTTGCTTTGAAATCATTGAGTTAAAAAGAATGAATATCTATAATCTACCTCTTCCCAAAATACCAAAATGGAGCCAAAATAACTCTGATACATCCTCTGCCATTCTTTTCCAGCAATGCTGGTGATGCTGATGGAGCCAGAGTTTCCACGGCAGTAACTTGCGATTGGTTAGCTGTCAATCATTGCATTACACTCCTGATTTTTTTGCATCAATAACTATTTAAAACTTAATATATCTCAAAAATAAACCCATTAGTATGATAAGAACTTACTGTAATTAAAGAAATTACCTCTGTGTGAAATTTATTTTACTTGAACTTTGACTATTTTGTTTAACTTTAAAGCAGCATTTTTTAAATGTTTTATGGTACAAGTATTTTTTTAGAACATGATGTGTTCAGGCTTGAGTAAGCATAAAGCTCTGAAGGAGATTACCTGCTGTGCCAACGAGTCTATGTTGAGGTCTAATTTTGGGAAGTGAAGTAAACTTGTATATTTCATTCTTATTTATACCCTGGGACAACACTCTGCTCTGTGTGCTCTGTCTGCTTTGGGTGTAGGCTCAGCCATGCTCTGGTGCTGCAGCATTATGCTGAGAATGAAAAAGTTGTTGTACTGCTTTTTCACAGGCCTGACCCAGCAGGGATCCTTCTGCACACAAGTGGTACAATTTAAGACGATCAAACACAATAGATCACTCCATTACACAAAATCTGATGTTCTCTTAGTGTTGGATGCGTCTCATCTGAGAGTAGTGCAGCTTTCCTCACTGCTGAGGGTTGAACTCTGGTCTCTGGAGACAGCGGGAGCCTGGTCATCCAAATGTTAACAGAGCTGCCGTTTGCCAGCGCAAATATAGAAACACTGACAACAAGGCCTGAATAAATCACATCACTTAAGTATTTCACACATCTTCTAAAAATTGAGTTTTAATTTTATTACACAGCTGGGTAAACCAGCTAGTCTTTCATTAAGACAGCTGGCAGATTCAAGACTCTAACTTTATTGCATTTACATCCACTCGCACCCAGTGATTAATCATTAACATGAGGGATGTAATAAAACAAAACATATCAAATCACCACATGCACAAGACAAATATCCACTTGATTAGGCCGATATGTGAATTGGTTTGTGTTCAAATTATGGGAATAAGAAATTTGCTGCATTAGGGGTTATTTTTAGTCCACCCAGAATATATTCCTTCCGTGTTCTTCCTATGAAGACATAGAGAACTGAGCTATTTTTGTAATGTTGGTTGAGAGGCCTAAAATCTTAAGGAATGGCATTGCATCAATCTTCAGCCTCAAAGATGCAAGAATATAAGTGACATTTTTGTGTT
>JAPZDZ010000011.1:7439496-7456296 GCA_029783805.1 Acanthurus tennentii
GCATGGGGTTTAATAAAAAAACTTTTAAAAAGATGGAGCTAAGAGATGATCTTGGCTGGAACGTCAGTTGTGATCTTGATGAAGAACAACGCATGCCCAACATGACCTGGTTAAAAAAAAAACACCTGCAAGTACACAACGGAGCCACTGGAGTCCTTGTTCCTTTGGTTCCTCAATAAAGAGGAGATTCTTTACATCTCAGTGACAAAGAAAAAAAATATAATTTTGACCAAGATTTTGCATTGGACTTGCAGAACAGAGGATATGAATATATCTCTTTTTAGAAGGCAATGAAGTAGAACTAGGTATGGAATAAATTTCCATTTTTCAGGGAAAAGGTAAAGGAGTACTGATGGATGGAGCCAGAAACTGTAATATGAGATGAGTGAACAGTACAAGCTCATCAATACGAGCCATAATACAGTATTCAATTATTAAAGAAAAGGCCAGCACTAAGAACATGCATGCAACATAAAAACAAACAAAAAGAACAACAAAAAACAAGTACAACATAAATAAATAAATAAATAAAGCTAAGTATTATGAACCTTTCTACCAATTTCAGAAATTCAGCAATATAATCATGTTGTTTAATGTTGAGAAGCTTTGGAAGAAAGTACTGATCTTAAGTACTGATTTTTTTCCAAGTTCAGTCAGTGCGTTGTTGGGTTTTTTGTTACAGCCAACTAGTTCTTAGTGATGTACAAACCTTGTTTCTCCAGACTCACTGGTGCCTCAGTGATAAAAGTGTCAATGTAATGAGCCAAACAAACTAAGCACTGCTTACTGCCCCTTTGAGAGTTGAAAAACAAATGAAAAAAAAACAGTGATTTATTGTATCAATGGTGATCATTCACCGTCATTACTCATTAGGGATGGATGACCGGATCTGCAGCTTATTCTCTAGAAGGAAAGGCTGCACATGAAAGTAGGAATGGTAAGCAGCAAACATTTGGATCTCTGATAACCTCTCAGTCAAGTATCCAGTTGAATGTCCTCTGTCTTTTACAAAGTTAACCACATTTTCTCACATTTCGTTACAGTTTTTTCCTCTGTATCAACAAAAAAATCTACCTTAGTAGCATGTAGATTAAAGTTCTTTTCTTCTGTGCAAAAATAACTTGTTGGTTCGTGTGTAGCTTTATATGGAATGAAAAAAACTTGTTTGGCATTGTCAGTGAGGCCATTCCATAATCTTGGTATTGATATAAAAGCCTAACTTATTTACATAATCACTTTGGGGTCTTTCTCGCTATTTTATTGCCTTACTATATGCCTTAATTAGCTAGTTAGAGATTAAAGTTGATGATTTGTTTATTTATATGTTCAAATTGCCAGCTGCAAAGTAATTCAAGTTGGTACAATATACTCATTTTGTTTACCAACTATGCACCAAACTTACGCTGTTTAAGCATCTTAGAGCTGGAGTACAACTCAAGTCTGTCCCCAGCCCTGATCCTCCCCTATTTCCAGTGTCAGTGAGGATCTTTCGAAAGGGATTTTTCCCAAATTATATACATATATCCCAATATATACATATATCTGCGTGTGTGTGTGTGTGTCTGTATGTGTTTATATAAATGCCCTACGAATTTTCAGTAAGCCACTTCGATGTGGAAATCCAAGACACTGAGGAATACTGCTGTCCAATCCAACCTGCCCTGCCAGCATGGTATTCTGATAAGTGATGTGTCCCTGGAGAACCATTAAGAACCACAGCCAAGCTGACAGCCTGGATCCTCCAGTAGATACTTGTCTGAACTGAGGTACCGGTTATCTGTGAGCTTTAAGTTTTATTGAGCCAGTCAATGCAAAAAAGGCCCAGCTTGATTAAACTTGCTCTGTAGAATACTGTATTTACCCTGTGGTGCTTTCATATACAAGTCAAATTGATTGTTAGTGTAGATTATAATGCAATAATGCATATGTATTCAATGCAATATCCTACTACGATATTACCCGGAGAACAACTTTGTGACAATCCTGAAAGCAAATTTGCATGTTTAAAATGTTGCACAATGTGTAGCTACTTCATAATCTCTGCTGCTTGCCTGTTAATATCATTTCATTACTGTGTGGAGTATTGATCTCACTGCGAAAAGATCATTACTGCATGAAAAATGAGTCCTCCTCCTGCATGATAAACCCACACAGAGCCCCACGATTCAACTAGAGAATAGCAACCAAGCATAGCAGCATTGTTTTTTCTGTTCAGGCTGTTAAATTGACTGACTTCATCTAGAGCTTTTTGAGTAGAACACATAATTACAAAACAAAAAATTTAGTACAAAGTAAAATAACATAAGTAGGTGATTTATCATGAAACAAAAAGATTATACTTTAAGCAATATTTTAATTGTGCAACCACACCAACAGATGGAGAGCGGATGAATAAAGCAATAGCAAAATTTTTTCTCGCTTTTCCCCAACACTCTGTGCCATGTTTAATGATGTAAACACTTTGCTCAGTGCACAAAAACTTAGAGCTATCCATGAAGAAATGCATGGATATAATTACTGATTTTGATTATTTCTTTATTAATTCATTGATTTATTGATCTATAAATTGGAAACTGGAGAACCTGTGGGAAACTGAAACAGACACAGGTCGTAGAAAGGCTAGAGTAAACCAGCAGGGTTTACACCTTCCTGCTGAAAGGTAACAGAGTTAATTACTGCACTACTGTGCTGTCATGACAAAAGAATTTTTTCTTTTAAAAAAGGGCCTTTTCTTTGGGATCTTTTCCAGTTGTCCCTCTGGGTTGCTCATCCTGCTCATCATATTGTCCTGTCGTGTCTCCATAGCTTTTTTCCCCCCTCTAAAGGGTGGGCAGGATGTCTTCAGGAAACTGGATGAGACGAGACCTCTGCTCCTGCCACTGCAGCAGCTGACTTTTCAGCTCTCTCTGTCTGGGCCAGTGTGGCTCTCAATTCGTTGATTTCTGTCTGCTGTGCCAGAAACATGCCCTTCTCCCTCTGGCTCTCCTTATACGTCTGAAGAGTTTTTCTTCCTGAGCCGCTGAAGTTCATAAGTTGTGGCTTGCTGGGGGGAAGCCTCTACCCCATTGC
The DNA here is from genome assembly GCA_029783805.1 of Acanthurus tennentii. Classification (NCBI taxonomy): domain Eukaryota; kingdom Metazoa; phylum Chordata; class Actinopteri; order Acanthuriformes; family Acanthuridae; genus Acanthurus; species Acanthurus tennentii. Next base: position 7,442,566 of record JAPZDZ010000011.1, read on the forward strand.
AAACCTTGTACACTGTTTTCTTTAACTGCAAAAACAGATCTAACAAAGCCTCATTGTTCCTCTTTATCTAGGTGCCAGCTTACTAGTTTGGCAGGTTTATGCTGAAGGATGAGGCCACCTTCAGCAGCCTTGAAAGCCTGCTGCGTAATACCTGAAGGTGTAACTGCTTTTTGTGGTGCACCCTTAGGTGAACCAATCCCCCTGCAGAGCATCCTCAGGACACTTCTTGTGTTAGCTGGGCACTGTCTCTGTCTGTATGTACTCAAGTTGTCCTTTCTTTGCCTATTCTTTTCTTGAGAGTTGTGTCACAGTTGTGTAGGATGGCTGAGGTGTCAAGTGCTGTTGGGCAAGACACCACTAAAAATGTGTGACCTGAACCTTGCCTAACAGTTCTTCCTTTTTTCTCTGGACAAGCCCTTCATGTTAGTTCAGGTAGAAGCACATCTCGCTCTGTGTTTGTGTGTGTACCTTCATGCCATCAGCTCCTGGCCATCCAGGCAGTCCACTGTCTCCTTTCTCACCCTGGGGATGCAAAAAAGAAAGTGAGCCTCAGCAGCACAACAAGTAGCAGAATCTAAAATAAACTATTATTATTTTTAACAAAAACAACATGAAGTTAGCCTTGACTCAATCCAATAACATCCAGTTTGGTTTGGTCATTTAGCTCTCCCTTAATCTGTGTCAGGTTTATTAATTCATATTTACCTCTTTCCCATTTTCACCTTGATCCCCCGGTTCTCCACGTAAGCCCGGGATTCCCTTGGAGACAAGTTGAGTAGAGACAGTTCAAGTTGATATATATTTCATGACTGATCAAATGCCCTTCACTTAAAATCGTTCAGTTTGATATTCCCCTTCTTTCAAATCACTAAATGGGACAGAGGGCTGAAAAGGCAATCTTAGAATTACTGCACATATATGTTTTACTATTAACAAAAAAAGATGATATCAATTAACTTACAATGAGCCCTGGCCACCCAAGGAGGCCAACCTGTCCTGTGTCTCCCTTTTGGCCCTGAATGACAAAACACAATCCACTGTTAGCTCAAACACCACGGTTAAACCAGATGTACACAAAACCTGCGGCCTTATTTACATTTATCCCACCTTTGTTCCCCTGTCTCCTCTGGTTCCTCTAACTCCAGCTTTCCCCCGTTTCCCCTGAGGACAAGTTTGCCATGTTTTTCAATGAGGCAACAGAAAACAAAAGAGAAAACAAGCAATAACCTAATGTTTTATGTATGAACTGACATGAGCAGTGGCTGTCAGAATGGCTGTTTCCATGACCACTTTTTTCCCGTGCACACATCACAATATCTGAACAAAAATTTTAATTTTCAAGAATAACCAAGAGCTCTTTTATCACAAAGCCGTGAAAAGGATTTGCATGAGCACCAAGAAGATAAGGACTATTTGACCTTAACTAGTTTTCTGTTTTGCAAGACTCAAACAAGAAAAACTTACCCTCCGTCCAACATGACCTGTTTTCCCTGGTGATCCCATCTTGCCATTGTCTCCCTAAAGGGAAAAAAACACAAATTGATCTGTGAAAAAGCAAACTACAATGTTTCCAGACAACCCCCAAGTAAAAAGGATACATTCTGAAGCTGCATTGTTATTATTGTTTTTGTTGCAAATTTTATACAGAGGTTTTTTTTTCTAATGTAATGAACATAAATAACAAATGTATCCTAGTGTGTCATAAGGAGTCATTTACAACAAAACATGTTTCGAGCCATTAGCATAATCAAATTGATTGTAAGACTCTCTAAGTAGCACAAATGCCATCTTTGGGGTTAAAACTTGTGTTAGACGCCCTCTTCTCATATAGAAATGCAACCACCGCTTCAAAACTAACTTGTCTAGAGAAAGGCGGGCTCAGCCCTCCATTTATTACTTAATACGGTACAAATAAAGTGGAAATATTACTGATGAGGTTGGGTCATGCTTTGTCGAATTTTAGAGTAGTCATTTAATTAAGAAAAAAATTGACTGTGTATACGCTTATTGTCTTGTATCAGAAAACATATTTCCACTTTTTTTAAAATAAAACTCAGGTAACGTGATACTTTGTAGTACCGTGTAATTACCAGGCACCAGTATGATGAGATCTTTTTCTGAGATGGGTAGCAGTTTAGCAATTGGTAGTGCTGTAAGGTTGGCTGGATTCCATTTAAAAAACAGGGGAGACATGCAGAGACTACAGCCATCAAAAAGTTCTGTGTGAAACTACTTTGGAAAACAACTTTGCACAGTCATGGAGAGGGAAGCACTCGGAAGGAGGAGGGGTCCTGTTTGCTGATCAGTACCAGACAAAGTAAGTTTTGTGATTGATGTGCAAAACAAACAATGGTCCTCATCTCAAAGATGATAAAACAAGCTTCACTGTCCTATTAATACCAAACATGGTACAAAACTTAAGAAACTAAATGATGATAATGTAAATGAGTTGCAAGCTAAATTAAATTGAGTGCCTGGCCAGGACCAAAGATTCATGGACAGAACTTAAACTGAGTAGCATACAATGGATACCTGCCATTACAGTGCTGCACGCTGCTAAGACCTCTACTGTACACCAATATCTCTCTATCACTGTCTGTGCTTGTATGTATGCATGAATTAGTGCTTGTGTGTATGCATGCTCTTGTGCATGCTTTTTTACGGTGGGTGATTTTTGAGTTATGGTGGAATAATTCCAATTGATTTTTGACTAGCAATTTGGCTTGAGATGCCAGTCTCTAACTACTAAGCTTGCCTGCATTTATGAGTCGGGGGACAGGCTTCTACATTTTGAAAAATGCTTACTCACTTCATTGCAAAGTGTTGAGAGTTGATTGAAAACATGTGAATGCCAAAGAAGGAACTGTGATGTCACTAGTAACATGATGTGTTACTAGTACATGTGATGTTCAATTGGGATGACCCGGTCGGTGAATGGCATGGAAGCTGAGACTGCTGTAGACTGCAACAGTTTCTATTTCTCGTAAATGCCAGCAGCAGTAGTGCTCCGTTAGATGACCAGATGTGAGAGAGTTAAGATCTAACATATGTGCATTTGACTGTGCTGAGTAGGGGAGGACAAATATTCACAATGGGACAGTACCTTCTCCCCTTTCATGCCCTGTTTTCCCTCAGGTCCTGGTCTTCCTTGAACTCCCTGCAAAGCAGCATAACAATTTTTATCTTTTTGCTGACAACAAAAGACATATAAACAATGGTTTGATTGTTTTTTTTTCTTAATCATTGATCACCACCAAGAAATGGTGTCACATGACACCAGCTGCTGAAGGCAAAATTTCTCTCATCCACAGAGTTATTGTGTTGTACACATCCACACACTTACAGGAGCCCCTGTTGCACCTGGGGAACCCTGGGGTCCAATCTCTCCAGGAGGCCCCTGAAAACAAAATAGAGAAAAGAGAATTTAGATAGAGAAAGCATCTTAAACCTTGGTAATTCATATAAGAAGGAGTGTTGGTGTTCCTTAGCAATGGTTTAGTGTTCACCTCAAATCCTGGGAGAGCCGGAGGACCACGGATTCCTGGCAGACCATCATCACCCTGCACATGTAATTCATATAATTTAGATATTTTTCCAGGATTTTTTAAAAGAAATGTATTTATGAATAATGTGCAGATTTATGCTGACATGCTGGGAGTTGTTCATGTAAGGTGGTTTTGTGTATGCCATAGAGGAGATACTACATGTAACATAAAAACCTCACTAACCTGGTCCCCTAGTGGACCTGGAGCTCCTGGCTCTCCCTTCACCCCCTGTGGCCCTGGTTCCCCTTTAGCTCCCTGGTCCCCCTGAGGTCCAACTTTTCCTACTGAACCCTGCCATGCAGACATCACAAATAAGCAAATATGCAATAGAAGTACTTTGGCAATATGTTAAAGTAACTCTCATTGAAAAGATCTGAGGTTTGTCAAAGGACTCTGAAAATTTACTGACATTGTTTTCCTACTTATAAAAAAAGCTCTACAAAAAGGGGCTGAAGGCATGAATGCTCTTCCTTTATTAATTAATTCTGGATCTATTAAACAGAGGCCTACTGCACAGCCCATCAATGCTGCGTGCCCTGTTAACCAATAAAGAACAGTGTGCATCAAATGGCAAACATTAGCATAACAAGAAAACACTGGAGAGATTCAGCCAAACATGCAAATCATCAAGTTGTCCTGTGCACTGTTTGAATCTCAGACTTTAGGAAAATGCACAGACATCTCTTTCTTCAGTAGAACATCCCTCTTAATGGAAAAACTGCACAGATACAAGTCAGTAGAGTCAAGACTAGACATTTTAGGAGACAAACACATACAAAAATGCCATTGTAGAATGTTTTTCCCTGACTTCAACTGAAATAAAATTTAACAAAAATTTAACAAGAACAAGAACAAGTTGCAAAGTTGACAATTTTGTAGCTAAATTCAACAGTTTTTAGATCCACTTTGCAACTATGTTTGTTAAAAACACCTTGTGAACAATTTAGCAACTTACTACATCTTGGGAGAGATAATTAAATTTATTTAATTTGCATGCTTGCCGCTCAGAATAATACAATCCTCAATCACTCTGCCTCTCCACTTGCACAGTGTGGAGGTAATCAGCAGGTTGAGCTGCCAAGCTAGGAGTTCACTTGGCAGCACTGATCAGTGTGAGCTTTTAGAGTTAAATGCTTGTATACGGAGTTAAAACAACTAAACTGTTCAATTTAATGTTAAAAGAGCACAGCAGGCATTAAATATTGTGCCACTTCAACTTAAACCTTCTGCCACCCTTCAAAAAGCAATATTTCTCATTCTCATTCAATAGTTATTAAAATATGGCTGGAAAAAGTGGCAGGTGTAAGATAGGGCCCAGTATGTACTTTGTATTTATTCAGCAGCAGAACACCTTGTATTACAAAAGTTTAGGTAACATTGCAACTGGTTCGACTTCTCTTTACAGTAAGTCGTTTTCAGTGTAGTCCTTACATCAACTCTTGTTTTACTGATGATTGCTGTTATAGGTCAAATGGTAAATCATGTATTTTAAAATGTTGCTTCCTTAGCTTAACTGAACTTTAAGACAGGAAAATCAAGGTAGGCAAAAAAAAAAAACACTGTAAAAAACAGTCTGATACAACTGTCTCAGAATACTTACAGGTGGTCCAAGCCCCCCTGTGTCTCCTCTGACACCATGTGCACCAAATATTCCCTGAGTATTACAGAAACAAAGAGAAGAATGGATGGCTTTGGTCATATTTAGTGCTTTGCATAAGTACTCAACACAAAACAACATGCAAAGTGCTTTGAAGATGCAAAATACTTTATGTTGTGACACAAACAGCAGGTGGACATCTGTTACATGCACAAGTATTCAAACTCTAAGTTATTGCTTGGTAGAACCCCCTCTCGCTGTAATCAGAGCGGCATGTTGTTTTGGTTGTGTCTCTACCAGCTTTGTAAAACTAGAGATTGCAGGTTTTTTTGCCCGTTTCCCTTAGCAAATATCAAGGCTTGGTCAGATCCTATAGACACTGTCTGTGAAAAGCAATGTACACAAATTATTAGAGAGAGATGTTCATTCATTACATGAATTAGGGTTATCATAGTTAAATAAAACAAAATAAAGTAGGTGTGAAAAAACATTTTGATAAGTGGTATAAAAATAAAACTACAGAAAAAAAACTAAATATGAGGATTTGGGGTTCTTATAAAACCACTTAAAATAAAAACAATAATAAAATGTCTTTAGTTGTACTCAATTCGGTCAAATTTGTCAACACAATAATCAGTTAAAAAGGCATCTGCACAAATGTTTACTGAGACCTGGATTTCTATTTGACTGTTTTTAAATTGCCTTCAGAAAGTGTTTGCTTTTTCTCGGTTTGACAAGCTGCGATAACCTGACAAGCACCCCCATATTATAATTTAAAAATTTAACTACTATAACAATTTTAAACACTAAACATTTTTAAACTGAGAAACTCAACAGAAACTAAATGAAACTTAGGCAAAATGAAAAAAACAAATAACGATAAAAAAATTACAAGCTATAGTATGACAATTTTAAGAATTAGGGTCAGTAATCAGACAGTGAGAATGCAGACATAGAATAAAGAAACACAGAAAAAAGAGGGATATGACATGTAACAATGCTTGCTGGGCAGAGATCTGCTACATTTTGTAATGTGGCATATGCTCTAACCTCTTGGCTTGTGTGTTAGTCTACTTGTCCTTTAATCTTTGTTGTTTTTCTGTGCCAGTGCACAGTCCAGTATCTGCTCCAGCATTTGTTTCCTCAGTTTTTCAGTTCAGTTTCTTTTTCATTTCTTAGTGTTTTAAATTTGCCACAGTACGCTGTTTTTTGTCCATTATCAGCTTAGTGTTATTAAACTTCACCTTTAATTTTCTTCAACCTACCTGCATGGTGTTTCTCTTTAGTGTCCTTTTTTAAACTACCTATGATACTTAACAGTATGCATTTTCTAATGAGGGTTAATGATGCTTTGTGAGATATAGTTTTTACAATGATAATTAATTGAACACACATTGATGGACAACTTAACTAATGATGTGACCACTAAAGACAACTGATTGCATGTGATCTAAGAGATTTTACAACCAAAGCTGTGAACACGTACACTCTTAATCTCTAAAATATTTATTTGTGAGCAAATCTTAAGACTATGTAAAATCACACTTTGTGTTGGTGCGCTACCAAAAAACTATATATTTCATTATAATTTGCAGTTACGACATGAAAAAATATGATATTGATAAGTCCAGGGGGGTTGAATGCTTTTGCAAGGCATTGTAGCTGTACCGTAAATAATGTTGTACAAAATGCTGGATGGCAGCAGTGTTTACCTGAGGGCCTCTTGATCCTGGAGGTCCGTCCATTCCTGCTGGTCCAGGTTCCCCCTGGACGGACAAATAAAAATCCTGTGACATTTATTCTCACCCAACTAGCTTAATACAAACAGAGCACTGGTGATGAGGAGCGGTATAAAGAAAGTATATGAGAAAGGGTACAGAATGTGCCTAGTGAATCTCTCAAAAGTCCACAGTGCTAAGCCTAAGCAGAATTTTTCTCTCAGTTTTTTTTACCCTGAGTAGAGTTTTTTTTGTAATTAAAATTATTCCAAAGCGCTTCCTTTTTACTACTCTCCACAAGAGTTAAATGCGCTCTGATGCAAGACAGGTAAAATCGACCATGATTTGATGTCTGTTGTTTGTTTTGTCCAGAATGTTAAAAAAAGACTTCTTTTTAAATTACAATATCTGAATTTATTATTAAGTGAATCTGAGGTTATGCTCCCCTAACCCAAACACAAAAACAAACAAGCAACCAATTAAAAACCTCACTGATTGCTGTTTTAATCGCTGACTGATCAACTTGGTGGCTCCAAACCAACAGAATTATAAAACCATGAAAACTAATATGGATCGAGAGAGATAAAGCTGTTGTGTTATCAGTAGGCTGTGATATTGATGATAACTAATACATATAGCCAGAGATACTATCAGTTAAGTATAAATAAAGTCACTCAGAAATTTCTGCTTAAAGTCCATTTTTTAATTATAGAGCACTACTTAATAATGAATAAGCTGAATGAAATAATAACAACCTTATCAGTGTTTGCATGCAGATTGTTAATGAAGAGAAATAATGTTACCTTCTGGCCCTGAGGTCCATCTGGCCCAGTGGGCCCCCGAGGACCTGTGGCTCCCTTAAATAACAAACAAACCACAGAAAAATCAGGAAACATTGACACCAGTTTGAACATAAGTAGAAAGCCAAATGTATCCGTCAAGATGGATCAATAAATATCAACCCTAGTAGTGAACAGCTTAATGAAGGTTAATTTAGAGACTTTGGAGAGCAGCATGTCATTGTCAGCATCCATAAATCATGGCAACAAACTCACCCGTAACCCTGCCAATCCTGCAGGTCCCAATTCACCCATCAGCCCTGGATCCCCCTGTTCAAAAGGATGAACATGACATCAGGATTAGTCATTGAAACTGGTGGTTGAGGTCATAGATATTTCACATTTATTAATTTTTCTAATCTCCTAAAACTGTAGTTGTTTAATACATCAAGATTACACCAGGAGTTGTAAGGGCACAGTAACAAATATTTGCAGTGTTGACAAGTATTTACTGCAGCAGGAGGGTAAATGTAATAATAAATATGAATGAGCTGTGTGTTCATAGTAACAACTTGTCACTTAGGGCTCTCAAATATAAACATTTTAAATGTTGAAAGCATGTTTTTTCATTAATATGTCATGAAAATACCAAAATCACAACTGTTGCAAACAGTAACCCTAACCCAAGGGGAATAGGGGAATAAAATTGTGCTTACCATTAGTCCAATGTGGCCCTTTTCCCCCGTTGGTCCCCTTTGCCCATTTTCTCCGAGGTCTCCCCAAGGGCCTTCTCGCCCGGACAAACCTAGAGGCCCCACTTCACCCTGCCGACAACAACCACGGTCTGATTAGAATCAGAGCAACACAGCCATCATCCTGACCAGAGAATTTGTCCATTTACTAGTTAAAACAATCTATAGTAGTGTACTGACCTTGTCTCCTTTTGGTCCAGGATCTCCAGTTTCACCAGGATGCCCAACATCACCCTGTAGAGGAGAAATGAACATGAATCTGGAGTTGAATAACTGTCTTCCTGCATGTCAGAATAAAAACAGGTATTTCCTAGTTTGGAAAATACATTTATTCATTTTGTAAAAAAGTGTTGGCTGAATCCATTTTGCTTCTTTTCCCTCTTCATGCTTGTTTTTAAATCTAAGCCACAAGGTACATTTTCAGGTTGTGGAACACACATTTCATCAAGCTGGTATCACAGAAATCACAGACCAGCTCTCTTCTCACATTATTGTTATATAATCCAAATTAAAAACCCTCACAGGAATCTGAGTTAAGCACTGCCATCATAACGTCATCAGGACACTTTAATTAAACAGTTTATGTAACAGTGATGGTGGTTTAATGCTCCTAAAACCTTTTTTATGCATATTTTATTGAGCCCCTGAAATGTTAGGTTGAAAATAATCTGCAAACACTTACAAGAAATAAAACACAACAAGGACATCTGCTTTCCATATTACTCTTTGTGTGATGCCACACAGTTAACAGGGTGGATGTGATGCTGATGTGATGAAGTCCTTTAATTCCTCACTGAATTTGAAAAATCACCTCCTGTGGAGCTGCTCATTTATGAGACAGCAGTTGGACATGTGTGTGAGCATCTGCAATCAATTAAAGTCAAGATCTTGTATAAACAACACATTGTTGCACCTACCTCTTTACCTTCTGGTCCAGGGGGTCCCTGTAAGCCTTTAGGCCCCTCGAGTCCTTTCTCCCCAGGGGGACCTGGAGGACCGGGCTTCCCATATGACCCTTTGTCTCCCTGCCAAACATGGCAACAAAGGAGGACAGGTCAGTTAGCAAAGGGTTTTATTCAGTCACACCTGAGACTGCAGACTGCTCCACAACATTTAACAAATCAGCTTTTTCTCTTGCTGTTCATTACAAGTTTAACTGATTCCCGAAGTTGTTGGTGGTATTAGGGAACAGTAAAAACTCCGTAACGATGCTGCTGTCTCACTGACCTGGTCTCCTTTGTGTCCAGGTGGGCCTTCAGTTCCTGTTTGGCCCAGGAGACCCTAATGAGTCAAAAGGAAAAACAAAAATCAGCTTACATTGAAAGATCCTCTACTGTCCTGGACCACAGTTAATGTAATTCAAAAACCATCATGTTAATAACTTGTTGGTTTTCTATGAAACTGTGTTAAAGTGATAGAAATATATCCCTCATCTATAAGCATTCCTGTAAAATTAGACTAAATCACCTGTTAAGGCAGACTCGAGGGAAACTGAGCTGATTTTGCCATTCAGAGCACATACATGCTCTTGATATCTTGTGAAAGGTAAAATTTTAAATATGATTTACTGTAGGTGTCTCTGGTATTTAGTAATAAACCCCAGTGGCTGTTTTATCTGTGTGTGAATATGTGTGCAGGAGCTGCTGATGAGTAGGTTGGGACTTTGTAGAGAAGCCCACTGCCGTTAGTGTATAAATGTGTGTGCGAATGGTAGTTTGGATGGTTGAAAGACTAAAAAAACACTGTATTAATGCAGTCCATTTATCATTTAACTTTTACATAATGATGACACAATCACACAAAAACCATATTTTTCACAAAGCTCTTCTAAACTAACCTGTTGTCCGTTTTGTCCTGGGGGGCCAGCATCACCAGGCAGGCCAGGTAAACCCTGGAGGTTACAATGTCAGTTCACTAACTCAGCATAAAGGAAGGTTTGACATACAGAACTCTTGTGATAAAAGATGAACATGACCATGACATGGTTCTTGTATGAACTGAAGTTTACCTTGTGTCCTCTTTCTCCTGCTGCTCCTAATAAACCATCAGCACCTTGTGGACCCTAGGGACATCCAACAAACATGTAGTTAAAAACACTTACAGGTACTTGCATGCTTTGTTTAATTGTGACAGTGGGTTGACCAGGTGGTTTAGACACTTATTTAAAAGAAAAAATTAACAGATCTTCATCTTTCCAGTCTATAAGATGTTTGGAATTTACAAGCAAAAACAGCAGTTTATGGTAGGTACCCACTCACCGGGATTCCTGCTGGCCCCTGTGGCCCCTGAGGTCCTGGGGGTCCTTGGCTTCCCCTCGGTCCAGGCTTTCCAAATGCCCCAGCAGTACCTGGGAGACCTGGAGGGCCCTAGATGTCATATGAGACAAACAAACAGATTAAAACTATTTTGAGTAGAGATCAATCTTAGAAAATAACATTAATATGTGATTTGAAACTGACTTAATATTACTGTTACAACAGAGACTGAACACACCAAGTGAATTAATCAGTAATCTGTACATTTCAGCACATTGTGTGTTTGTTGTTGTTTTGATGTATCATTGCAACAGACAGTTTTTGAAAAACATTCAGTGCATGGTAAACCAAAATCAGTTAAAGATTCCCGTTTTCATGTTAGAGGCAGCCAAAAGCAGCCAGACACAAAAACTGGGAATTTTGTTGTTGCCTATCAGTGGACCAACAGTCAGATAATTCAATGTCAGCTGACATTTTTCTGATTTAGTAATGATGGACAGTGAAATTCAATGTACAACACATTTTTGTCAATTTAGGAGCAGTGGGCTTTGACCATTTAATGACTGACTGACTTTTGCTTCAATAAAACAGATGTACTTGTTTAGATTTAATCATATTCACATTGTTGTATTGGCACTGTAATGAGGTTTTCCTTCTGTCTTTCACTGTGTATAAAATCAAAAGGAGCTTTAAGAGTGAAAAAGGCCTGACTGGTCTGAGGAATATTCAGAATCTTGAATTTAATTTTTATTGTTCAAGACACAACAGCAACTTTTAAGCTCTCCTTCTTCATCCTGTGGGCAGAAAGGCAGCAGCAGTGAAAATTCTAATGATATCAGACACTGAACCTGGACTTTGCTGTTGGACAAAACCCGCTTTTGATGCTATCGTCTCTCTTTCCATCATATATCATATTACTAAGATAAAGCTAAAAGAAAAGCAAAAAACTGTGTGTGTCCTGTAACACACACAGTGGTGCGTCCTGTAACCCACACATTGTGTCATAAACTGTTTGACTCCACTGTGAACCATAACTTACTGATGGGCCCTGTATCCCTTTGGGTCCCTCATCTCCAGGCCGACCCTGTGAGAAACAACAAGAGCTGAACTCCAAATACTTGTGTATTAACAAAGAAAAAGTTGAAAGATAAAGTCTGACATTTTTTAAATATCATGTTGAATTCTTTTTTTCTTTTAGATCCCATCTCATTGTTTTATAACCACTAGCTCCTTGAAAGGTGTATCTGAAGTATAGCTTTTAACTATCTCTGCATTTGATCGATGCCACTTTTGTCCTGTCAGACAGTTTAAAAAACGGCAACAAGTTAGTTTCTATTCAGCTCTGGTGAGCAGCTTCCATGGCCTCTAATTATCACTTACTTTCTTGGTGTTGGTGTCATGCAAACATTACTTACAGCTCTGGAACTATACTTCCATCTAGCAAAATGATGCCACAGATTCTGTTATTTCCACAAGGAAAAGCTTTAAATCTTTAAGATTGTGTTGATCTTAGCTCTTCTGGTAATTATTTTTAAAAAACAGGTAGATACCTTCTTTTGAATGTTGTTCAATTGTTGGTTTATTGTAAAACATTGCGCTTTCTGTGCTGATTTTTCAAATTGACGCTCTTAAAAGACACTAAGAGCTACTGAGTAAATCTGAGTCTCGATTAAATGTTTAAAAAGTACTGACATTAGACTGAGTTTCAGTCCATCAAAAACATATGAGGGAAGCAATATATTCAGTTCTCTTTGTTTTACAGCACATAGTCTTCCACTAGTGGTCTCACCTGAGGTCCCCGGGGTCCCTTCTCTCCAGGGGGTCCTGGCAGACCCTGAGAAAGAAAACAGACAAGTCAGAACATGCAACCACACCTCCAGCTCACACCTCTGTCTGAACATCGTGTAAGCAAAAAAGAAAAAGAGGATCCAAGTGTTTTGCTAAAGCTCAAAAATGAAACATCATAAATACCCACACTGACACTGCTGTTTTACAATCCCATTAAAAATATAAAGAATGAAGCTTGAATATGTATAACTTATTAAAAAAATACAATGAAAGTAAAATTTTAGATGATCCACAGACCTGTGAAAATAATTGTTACTCCACTGGAAATGTTATCGTTTTCACTGCACAGGTTTTTTCTCTACTCATGGCATTGTGACTCTATCAAATGAACCTTTATGCCGTTACAATACATTTTCACTGCTACTTAAATCTTTACTTGTTTTATTTTGTAACATTTATGTTCTAAGATCAGTTATGTCTGATTGCTGCAGTTTGATCAGACGACAAAAAGGGAGGGGAAAAGTAGGCATCCTTATTGTGTACTTATGTATGATGTGAAAATTTCAGAGCTGAAAATAAGGGATGGGCATGACATTTGAAAAACATTTTCAGGACACTGCAGAACCTCACTCAGGTTCTTCATTGGTTCCTTTTTGTTTACAGGATTATTTGCTACCACAGTGAGGGTGACTTTCAATGCGTTCAGTGATGTGAATGCAAAAGCATTCAGTTCACCACTGTATTTAGTGCGCAAGTCGACAATATCCACCTTCTCAGCACTGTGTAAGTTTACCCTATAACAGATTGATGGATTTCACCGCAGCGGTGGGCAGCCATGCGAGTGAGCAAAGAGTCTGTCCAACGAGACTGCAGGGGGGGCCGTGGACAAAGAGTGAACTTTATAGAACAGCTCAGCTTCTATTACTGAAATAACTATTTCCATGCAAGAGGGACTCTCTTATTCCCGAATCTAACCAACCAAAAAAGGAGAATTGACTTGAGAGGATGCAGAAACTTTGACAGGTTTCAAGAAAAAGTTTAGTTCCATTTTGAAAAGTTTGTTTTTATGGAGCCATGGCAGGGGACATTATGTTTTTCATACTCTCCATAAGTTCTTTTTTTGTTAACAAGATATTTAAAAATTCCTTTGAGGGTATTTCTTTAAATTTAGCTCAACTATTCACGTGGATTCTAGGATGAGCTAATTATTTTGTTTACCATAATTTCCGGACTATAAGCCGCTACTTTTTTCACATGCTTTGAACCCTGCGGCTTAAACAGTGATGCAGCTAATTTA
>JAPZDZ010000011.1:7553921-7566999 GCA_029783805.1 Acanthurus tennentii
TGATAACAGCTGACTGCTGCTGCCAGAAACTAGGTTGATGAAAGCACTAAAGCTTCTATAAAAACTAAAAACTATTATCTGAGAGAGGCTAAAAAGTTTGATAGAAAGTTACTTCTGTTTCTCCTTTTATGTTATACATGGCATTTTGCTTCAACCAAACAATAAAAATGTGATCAAAAACATGACATCTTTGGCTGAATTAATAAAAAAAGGTGGTATTTCACCTTCAGCCAGCACCTGGTGCTTTTATTTTGTAACTTTAATATTGTCCCTCTGTTTTGAATGGAGACATGTCAAATACCATAGCTTTGCTCAAATTTTTGATATAGATTTGTTCATCAGTGTTACATGGTCCCTTCAGTAGACGATCAGAGTGTGGAACAAACACTCACAGACAGGACAAGGCCACAGATTTTCACAGATGAAAAGAAAGAACAACAAACAGCAGGCCAGAGACAGCGACTGTGAAACAGTGACGGAAGCCTGAAGATGTCTGACAGGTGGAAGTAGGGAACCAGCAGTGACAGCAAGAGAAGAGGGAGGGGAACAGAGGAGGAAGGAGTAATTCTACCTTATAGGCGACTCGGGGGGGACATTTCTTTCCCAAACCTAGTGGAGGGGACATGTCGCGAAGCATCTCGTACATATCACGGTAAGTCATGCGACCACTTCCCATGGGAAAGATGGTAGGACCGTAGAGGGAGGATCAAAGATTTCCCAGGTGAGGAGGTGTGGGGATTGGGGGGGGGGGGGGGGGTAAACATAATCACAGAAGTGGCAAATCCAAAAGAGAGAATGGGGGGGCGGGGGGGTTAGGGGGGGCAGAGAGGAAAAACAAAAATCCTTGTTAATAAGGTTTCCAGGCTATTATGATCTGGAATGTGATCCTAGCTGGATTTTGGGATTCAGGAATGGATCCCAGAGGAGGAGAAGAGAGGGAGAATGCTCCGGAGGATTCCCTGATGTTGGATGGAGGGATCCTGGTGGAAAATATGCATTTGGCAATGAGAGTACAGTTTATTTTAAAGTACAACTCCACTGAAAATCTCACTATGAAGCACTCACCATCTTGAAATTTGCTCCAATGGCAACGAAATCTAAGAGCACAGAAAGTTCTCATACCACTCCTTTAACATAATTTCCCCTCCTCCATACACACACACACACACACACATACACACACACACACACACACACATACACACACATACACACACACACACAAACATGAGTATTTATCATACACATGGTACATTCATGTTCAACATACATTCAGTTATGCTGTTGGCTGCTAATTTGCTAATGTTGCCCTGAATCAACTGCCTCTAGAAGAGCTAAAGATCAGGCAACAGACGCCCAGTGCACTCAATTCTTCCTAATTCAACGTTCCAAGATTGTTTTTTTTTATTTTCAAACTTAAAAAAATAAACAGCACTGACTTAAGCAACATCACTTGAGGAAATTTATCAAGCTTCACATGACTCACTCTGAAGCTACAAAAGGTGTAATATAACCTTTTTCAGATGTGCAGAGGAACTCCCCAACAACTTTGCAGCACAGTTCAAAAAGAATGCTTTTAGAACATACAACAGGGGAAATGTGGATTCAGTTGCAGGAGTGTTAAGAGAATTTTCTCTGAACTTTTTGACTTTTTCTTTCTTTGTTGTAGCATTGATTCTGGCTAATCAGAGTCCATTACAATCCAAGAAGGACCAAACCTGCACTACCTACAGTAATCATCCTTCTCAAAGCAGCAGCTACAAACTTTTCAGAGTCAAAAGGACAGATTTTCAGTGGAGTATTCCTTTAAGATGCCCTCAGTTTCAGCATGCTACGAGGCATTAGCAGTAACCAAAGTGGAAACAAAGCACACAATGCTCTCTCCTCACTACCCACTCCTCTCTACCTCCTGTGTTTAGAGGCGGGAAACATCAAAACATCTTAGACACAGCATCTGAGGTCTTTTGTTTGAGCCTGACTTGCGGCATTGTTTCCTGCACTCGCCATGGTTACCTGCCAGCTGGTTAGTGTAGGATCGATGTTTGTTCATATGCATGTGCGGTGGGGTCATTCTCTGGCACCGCAGGGAATGAGAACAGACATTCACAGCCTGAAAAACCATCACAGTCCCCTTGAAAACAAAGGGACTGTGTGGCAGTGCAAACCTTATAAGCCACCCTGTTAGGGCACTTCTTTCCCAGGCCCAGGGGAGGCGAAATAAAACGCAACAATTTGTACATATCCTGATAGCATATCCTCCCACTGAAAAAGATAACACATGTTCAAGAGGTTAGGTCACAGCTTAGTCATTACATCTATCTAAAATCTGATGTCAGTAAGCAGGCATTTTACATTTAAGTAAAAACTCGACATGTAGCAGCATAAAGAAGACAGTGGATATAATCTGTTTAATGCTGCATTTGTTTTCTTTTGTTTTTGACTATTTAAGATAAATTTTCATTGTTTTTTCTTGCTTAGGAAACAGTACGGATGTGCTTAGACAAGTAAAAAAAAATCTGATGATCCCTTTTCTAAATCCGATCTTAATTGTTTACACATTTGTGCTTTTGATTTGGGAACAGATGACAAAAGTTTTCCCTGATAAAGAAAAGAGTTTTTCACAAAAGTTCTCTAAAATTCCTATTTAACAATGTTTGAAAATTACCTTACCCCTCTTTCTCCAATGAAAGGAATAAAATTCTGATGCAGAATGACTGAATCCTTTACGATCTTTTTTGCTCATCTTAAAGTAGTCAAAGTTAAGTTTATTACATGGAAAAGGACTGAATTCAGAATTTTAAATACCCACCAAGTTTAAGTTTTAAACTGTAGAATGTAAACTTTCCTTGCCACAAAAGGAACAAAAAGAGTAACCAGCTTGTACCCTTGATTGAGGCTGTTTTCCTCATTAGACAGAAAAAAAGAACAACTTTTGTATGCGTATGGGAGATTAAATAGTGAAATCATTATAAAATAAAATGAAAAAAGCAATCTTCTTTTTAAAAAAGAAAAAGAAATAAAAACGTTGAGCCTCTAACTCCTTGCTGCAATGTGAAAACCGTAAAAATATGCTGAATGTTACTGTAGGCACTTCTCTAGGAGCAGCTAATTTATATTCTTGGGAATAAATAATAAATCCTCCCCTGCAATGTCTGTCAAGAGATGGCAATTTCATATTTCACATCTCACACCTCTGCCGGAGTCCTGACTCATTGACAAGGCTCCAGTGAAGCCTTCTTTAAAACTTAATGAGCCTTATATAATCTGAGGCAGATTACCTTGCACTGTCTCACTTAGTGCTGGTATTGTGCCTCAGTCAAGTTAAACAGTTTTGGTGTAAGGGGACACAGAGAGGTCGCTGACATTAACCTGCATTCCCACCCGTTGGACGAATAGAAAGAGTTTTTCTTTATAGCACAGTGACAGACTGAGAAGCTTTGGAGCCGGCAGCTTACAGCGGCAAAAAAGCTCCGAGCGGACGCCAAGCGGAACGCTGGATTTACATGCATCAGTCTGGCCAACAGGGGGCTCGTGATCAGCCTCAGCCAACTCTGGGCTCAGGCTTAATGTCATTCACCCACTGCTGCTAAGATGGGATTTTTCCAGTTCCACGTCACAGAGTCATCCTGCTGGAACCCAGAGGCCATTCTCAGAGTTTCCTGTTTCCTCGCCTACCTCTTTTCTTAAAAACACTCACAATGAGAACTACACTGTTGCTGCACAAATTAGAAACCAGCAGAAGCTCTTACCAGGCAGCAGGGTCATACTCTGCCCACACCCGGATGAATTCATCGAGGTGATGAGGCCCCAGGATGGAGGCGTCCCTGGTCAGATACTCAAAGTTGTCCATGATGACGGCAACAAATAGGTTCAACATCTAGTGAAGGGGAATAAAATGTTTTAAAAATTAATTCTTGAACATAAAAATATGTTTCAGTAACTGAAAAGAAAGATTAGAGAACAAATTATTCTCTTGATTGATTCCAATCGATCACCTATTTTAGACTGAAGGGCCAACTTTGCATACTCATAGCACAGAAATTGCAAACTAGTTATAAAATGCTAAATATTTTGCAAAATCTTTATTTTTAAGTTAATTTCTAATATGCACATAAAATGCATCTTTTCAGAATTTCTTGCGTGCAACTGCATTGACAAGCCCACTTTAATTTAGTTAACAACAATGAGGGCTTGCAGTTTTTTCCTTATTTGGGGGTACTGACTTAAAACTATGAGTGAACTTTTCTGTTGGTCCTAATTATTTTTTAAAAAATTATAAATTAATTAACTGTTTGCTATTACATGATGGAGCTTACTCACATAACTCTAACCAGAAACTATTTGCATTTCTTCCCATTTTTTCTTTATCCTCTAACTGTTTTTCTGAAGTGTGCCTGATTCAAGAAAATCTTGTTTATTTTAAACTGAAAACAAGGTCTTTTCACAGCAGGAAACATGACTAATTTTGGGTTCTTGCAGGCATAAAATTAGGGTGAAAATAAGTTTAAGCCAATTAACTCTTTGTTAAAAATCTGTGCAATTATGACCACAAAACCAAAAATGATGAGCATTAGTCACACTTATCTAAAGTTTGATGAAGTTTACTGAAGTCCCAACTGGTAGTTAAGAGGCTGACAAGTACAAAACAGCCAAACTTCTGCATAATTTCAGTCAGTAA
This sequence comes from Acanthurus tennentii, assembly GCA_029783805.1. NCBI lineage: Eukaryota > Metazoa > Chordata > Actinopteri > Acanthuriformes > Acanthuridae > Acanthurus > Acanthurus tennentii. The sequence goes on from JAPZDZ010000011.1 coordinate 7,558,600, forward strand.
GAACAGTCCGTATGAGACCAGAGAGACAGCCCTTTGTTTTTCTTCATACTGACCAGAAAGGAGCAGAGGAAGATGAAGGAAACAAAGTAGAAGTAGGCAAAGTCACTCCCACACTCCTTCCCCAAAGTTCCTGAGAGCTTATCACACGGCCGGTTACTGAGACATGCTAACATGATCTCATGCCACGCTTCGCCTGTTGCACTCCTGAAACGCACACACAGATCACAGTAAAGGTACACACACAAACACAAACACGAGGTGAATGTCAACACTGCTCAACAGTGGCAGGGTTTAGTGTTAGCAGTGGGTATTTAAACAGTGTGGAAGCAGAATTACCTGAACAGAAGGGTCAAAGCCTGTAAAAAGGTCTGGAAGTTGTTGTGGTGATTTATTTCAGTGTCCTCATTTAGCTCGATGTTTCCAAACACCTGAAACAGCAGGAAAAGCAGGTGGATTAATGCAAACTTTAAAATGTAAAGACTACTTTGCCATAATAATGAACTAATGCAGCACAGAGACAACAGCTGAGTGCAGACAGCTCATTAAAATGAGAGCCAAACATGGACTTTACCTAATAAAATGTTCTCAGCTTCTTACATCTAGTGATGGGGTCCTGAATGGACACATTTTCTGTCTTGTTTACAAAGTTTTGACACTTCTGGTTCTTTTACAAGAGAGATTTCTGTATTTCTTTTCTTTGCTTTGCTTTATATCAGTGCACCAGTCAAGATTAAGCAGCTTTTGAATGAGAATCAGATGATAGCTGGTAGGTTGTTTGGTTGTTGTCAGTAAAATCTGACCAAATCACACACAAACAGCCCATACAGAGTTTCTGACCATAAAATGGAATTACAGTCCAGTATAACTGACAAACAATTAAAGAAACATATTTTAAGAGAACAGGTGATAACTCAGTGACAAGGTCTTTACCCTTAATAAGAAATGTGTTGTCTCATAATAACTACATGCACAGAACTAACAGAACAATCAGGATGATGTCTGCACACACCCACAAAGTTCTGTGTGGTTCTGTGAGGTTTAATCAGCCAAAATTGGTCAAAACACCTGAGGAGGGGTACCATGGGTGTGGAGAAACTTTGGGGTAATTAAAAAACCCTCACTTTCTGGGAAGCATCTACTGCTAATTCATTTCACTTCCTTTGGTCCAGCTGCTCGTGTCAAAACTCACCTGCATCCCAATGATGGCGTAGATGAAGAACAGCATGGCGATGAGCAGGCAGACATACGGCAGAGCCTGAAAACAAACACAAACACAGGTTAAAGTCACTCGGAACACCAACAGATACACAGTGCGACAAATCCCACAAATCCACAAATACCTCGCTCTCCTATACAGAATGAGGGAAGGAAAGAGAGAGCACATGTCCTCTCTTTTGATCTCTCCCTCTTTCTCTGCACACACACTCCCAAATCTGATTCTTCACGGACGACTAGCACCCTTGTAAGATTTTACAGTCTTATTTGAGAACTCCAGCAGTTAACCTGACCTGTCGGGTCAATACTTTTAACCAGCTATTTATATCACCGCGAGGAGGAGGAGGCGAACATTTCTTGTAATTAAATAGCCACCTTTTAACACTCTGCAGATACTGTCCATTCTCATTGGGCTTAAAAGCTCTCTCCGCTGACATTAAACCTGCTATAAATGCTCTCGGCTGCGGCCCGGCACCCCGCATTTAACTCAACTTGTCCCTAGGGATTTACAGAGCCGACCGCCACTGTGTAAAAATCCAAACTACTGAGAGCAGTTCAGGTTGATTTTAACAGAAGACTGCAATGTGCCTCTTAGCACTTTTAAACCCTGTTACACTGTTTGTATTTTGTGTGATACTCTCTTATTCAACTGTAAATCAACGAATTGGAAATGTTCAAATCTCTGTGGAATAAATCTGCTTCTGCATTCATACCTACTCACGTCTTTCCTGACTGAATTTCTTCTTTTCCTTTCTGTAAGGCACTTTTTTCTTTTGAAATGTGCTCCATAAATCAAGTTTACTTACCTGTATCACACACATGTCCAGAGGCATATGCTATTAGCTTGTGTGTTCAGGTTACCGTGTGTGTTAACTCACCTTGAAGGACTGCACAAAGGTCCACAGCAGGATGCGGATGGTGTAGCCCTGCCGCAGCAGCTTGATGAGACGAGCTGCCCTGAACAGCCTCAGGAAACTCAGGTTGATCATCTTATCCTGGGAGAGAAAACGGAGACTCCATTAGGAATTCTAACAAATCCCAGATAAATGTTTCAAGCCATAACTGTAACTCTGACACATTTTTCACATAAAAAAAGGAACTCATGACCAATAAAACAAACCCTTTTCAAGTTTTTATACTTAAGGCTTTTATTGCTTAAACCTTACTTGTACTGATGTGACTCATAGCTTATTGTGGCTGATGCTAGCTAACTCTATGTGGATATTACTGTGGCAGTAACATAACTGAAAGAACTGCAAATGAAATCAGTGGCCACAGAGAGATAATAATTTTAGGAAAACCACATATTAGAGGCTATGACTTTTCCGGAGACTCTTAATCTTTCCTTAAGTCCTTTAATTTCGCAAAATGGTTAAATACAAAGGTAGAGACATAAAGTGAAAAATATAGCACAGGAACTAGACATTTTCCTGCAAAACCCTGAGATTCATCAGTTCAGATAACAACTATAATAAGTAATAATAACTAAATTACTTGTATAAAAAACATTAACTTTAAGTTGAATGGTTGAGTTCTTGCTCTTGTTCTGATAAAAATGTCCATCAAATTATTTTAAGACTGTTAAAGCAATATTAAATTAATAATGTAATAATGTCTAAGCAGAAAAAATAAGTGAGATCATGTAATTTTGTTGCAATACAAATCATTTCAAGGATTTTTGTTGCTTTTATACTATTTCAACTTGTAGGTCAATATTGTTTTCCAAGCCACGTTATGTAACTAAAACTACTGTAAATCATTGTGTTGTTGTTGAAGCAAACATGGTCTGTTTTTTTCTTTTCAGTCATGTCACACTGAGGTTTCAGTGGGTCGACACTTTAAGACTTTGGGAGAGGACGACGCACACTGACAGGGGAATTGACAAAAATCAGCGGCCAACAAGAAAAGCCACTTACCGTCTGAAGGTGTCAGATGTGACAGAGGGGGCAGAGTGAAGGCACAGGCGCCAGGAGAGACACGGCAGAAGATGGAAACAGCAAAAGAGAAAAAAAAAAGCAGAGAAGGAAAGCCAGGGAGAAGAGACAGAGAAGAAGACTAATGATCACATGAAAAGAAAGCCACAAGAAGAGAGAGACCGACTTTGCCACACAGAAAGCAAGAGTGCTCTGCCTCAGCCCTCCATCTCCACAATCAAATCTCTCTGTCCGTTTTTCATCTGCTGTCTGTCAAAAGGGAAACCAAATGCTCCAGAGTGTAACAGCAGTATCGCTGCCCTGCGGCTGCTTCTGTTGTGTGTATTGATTTTCAATATGACTTAATGTTTTGGTTATTTTTATGATTTCATCTTTTTTCTGGCTGTTTTCTTAGCTGAGTTCTTGATTGGAGGGCTGAGACTGTGAGAGCATAGCAAAGCGTGAGTTCTGCATTCAGGATTGTTAGAGCTGGTGTTCAGATTAGGAAATGTTGGAACAACAGTCAAAATACACCCATTTTAACTGAAAATGGCTGACTTTGCAACAGTTTTCTGTAATTACTATATTCAGTCTTTTTACTGACTAAACAATTCATGAATCAGTCATTAAATGAAGAGACAAAAATATAATGAAAATTATTTTATCTTGCTAACCCTGATACATGTTTCGTTTCCTCTATAAATATACTGGTGTACGAAGTACTGTATGATGTGCCTAATCAAATTGTGAGCATGCATTGACGCTCATGTAAGAAGTGACCCTTAAGAGTCTGGTGTATAGTGATGGCACCCAGAGGAGCTCAAGATCACTGCAGCTCTTACCTTAATCTCTGTAACCAAGATGTCTGTGATGCTTCCAAGCACAGTCACAAAGTCGAACACATTCCAGGCTGCTTTCAGGTAGTTCTGAGAGACAAAGAGGGTGCAGAGAGGTTAGGCCACTCATTTAAACCCCAAAAACAAGTGAACTTAAAAAAGTAAACACTGTTTGGCACTATTTTCAAGTCCAGTGTGACATCCTCAAAGGTCTTGTATTTTTCAACCAAAGTATAAATGGTATTTGATTACCAATTTTGTGCTCAATTAATTCTCTGTTGATTGACTGATCATCTAAGATTGTTGCACCTCTAATTTAGACACACTACTACTGAAAATTCTCACCCATTTATATTTTAATAAACATTCTTTAAATTTTGTAATAGGTCACCATCGTCTTTTTTAGCTTATTTTGGCATTTTCATTGACCTAACGTGGATATTAAGTCAATCAAAAAGTAAAAAGTAGCAAATTCAAGTAAATTCCTATTAAATGGTAAGCTCAGCTGGATCTGTGCAGGAACCCTAACTTTAACATATTTTTGCACACAGCCACAGTCTGTGTGTTTGGTTCAATTCACAGACACAAAATGTGGTCAGACTTAAGCTGGAAAATAGTATAAGGCTGCTCCTATAGATTGAAAACAAACACCTCACAGAAAACAAAAACAAAAACAAAAAAAAACTTGTACCTCACAAATATACCAACACACAAAAAAACTAGACATCCCCTAGGGCTTACAGATCCTCCTGTGCATACACAAACATAAATGATGACACACTCCCTTGCATAATGAACTGCTGAGCTGCTGCCTGCAGCCAGGAGGCCCTCACACTGGTCAATCATCCAGCTCCTGAGGCCAGAGACTGCCGCCTGGCCCTGCAGCTGCATTCTGAGGACATGCAGCAGCTGAGTGTTTATACCAGCAGATGCGAGCCCATCCGTCTGGTATTAACAGCTAAACAGGTGGAGGCAAGTGGTGTGTGAGAAAAGCTATTTAATAAATGGGCCTCGTAAATGGAATGGAGCCAGTGATGAAATGCTTCGCTGCAGGCTAGACGGCCCCATGTTGGGGGAGATTTATTCTGTTTGAGCACTGTTGCATTTATCCTTTCCTTTCTGTTACCAGTTCATCTTCGTAATTCCTAAATTTGACTCTACATCCTTTTACTTCGACTGCTTTGTGACATGTCATACATCTTCTGCTAAACCTTTTAATGTAGTTTTACCAAAAAAACACAAAAACACAATCCTTTCTCTAGTGTTATTATAAAGTAATCTATCCTTTAGACAAACCCTGATTGTCCTTAAATATTTGTTCATTCATCATATAATCTGAGTCTTTATTTCTTATTAAATACTATTAATATTAAGAGGAGTCCTTTTACGAGGCTACTCACAGCCAATTAAGCCTTTCAAGGTCCTTTTACCTTAACAGTGCTTGCAAATTAAAAGAGGACTGTAAGCCTGTAAGCTGTTGATTTTTGTGGATGATTTGCATTTATAAAGGCAGATTGTGAGGAGAAACACAATGCGACAATAAGTAATTGTTTAGCCTTTGCAGATTACAGCACAACATAAGGTCTAGACAGCTCACCAGTGGACCGAAGGCAATAATCTTGAGGATGCACTCCAGTGTGAAGAGGGCCGTGAAAACGATGTTTAAGTACTTCAGCATGGACTCGTACAGTTCAGGAGCTCCGTAGAACTGGAAACAGAAGGCAAAACAGATACTGAATATATTTGGAGAGAGATTTGGGAGAAGAAGCACAGTAAATGTGTAAGAGCTGCATCCTTTATCCCGTTTTCTAAACACTTAGCCATTTTAGTCTTTCACAAAGCAAAGAGCTTTATCATACTGAAAGCTATGCATCTAAATGCAAATAAGCAAATAAGCACTGTAATTATATTCGATTGCATAGAAGTGCTCTAGCAAAATGGTTACAAGGTATACATGCATTTGTCAGTCCCAGCTGCATACATACATTTTGAGCATCTCAAGTGTCAGTATGCACTGTGTCTTGCAGCTGTGATAATGGCAGATGATTGTGACACTAAACGATCTGGCCTTTATGTGTTTGTTTTTAATGCTGTCAGTGTTCGACTTACAACAAGGAGCCTCATACTAACTTTGTGGCCTTTGGAATCTAACTTTAAGTTACTTTGGAAAAATTGTTAGAGTGACAAAGTTTGACATGTGAAACAAAATACATTTACTATTGAATTTTCATAGAGATGTAACTTTTGATGGATCAGCACTCAAGTCTTAAGTGAGAGATTTGTGCAATCTTTTCTTAAGCTGAAAATTATCTGGATGTCATGCATAGCTCACGCACAATGGAGTCTATATAAAATGTGAGCGAAAGACCAGCCAGACCAGCTAACCTGTGGTTAAGTCTTCCATTAACTTGAACAGAGATAAAAGGTTTATTCAGGCCCGCTTTAGGTACATTTGTGCTGCCTCCTGTTCTGGAGCTTTTATTAGCTTGAATTTATTAATATAAAATGAAAGATTCCATGCTAGTTGTGTGTTATGGCCTCCTCAAATTTGCAGTGTGGGAAACAAATGCAAATTGGATTTCTTACCTTGATATTTGAAAAAGGAACACAGCTTAGTTTGTGTTAAAGTGTAAAAACTGGATCAATAGTTCAACCCAGTAGGAGCCACAAAAACACTTCTACACATGTAAAATCACACTCAAACAGTACATCTGGACAGCCTATGAAAATGTTTATTCAAATAAGCTTTCAGATTCTATGGTCAGAGTTTGACAAAGAAAGGTCCATTAGAAATATTGTTAGATTATGTAAATGAAATCACAAACAGCAGGCGAACAGAGCTTCTCTTTGGCAGAAGTCTGCATTCCTCAAACTGGCTGCTTCTTTCCCTCTGAGATTGTCTTTGAGTAGATGAGTGAGGAACTGCCAAGACACGAGCACTTCCCTCTGAAAGCAGAGGCAGGAGTGTCGCAGGGGTGTGCTGATGGTGGTGTTTCATTTTTAATCATTGACCATGTCTGAAGGCCAGACCAGTGTTGTTACTGTAATTGCATATGTGCTTTGAGCACTAAAGATGAAATGGTACAGATTTTGTGAAATGAGCCTCTGCAATCCTTTTGAATATTTTAACAGAGTGCTGTACTGTTCTGGGATCTGAATTAACTATCACTGAGCCAAGTGGATACATTTTTTTTCTGTCTGAGAGGTATCTGAGAGGGTTGGCGCTCTGCCTCATTAGCAGGCAAAATCACTGACCTTCATCATCAGCACGACTGTGTTGAGGGCGATTAAAGTCATGATGGCGTACTCGAATGGAGGCGACACCACAAATTTCCACATCTTGTACTGGAAGGACTGCTTGTTCTCTGGCATGTATCTCGTCAGCGGCTTGGCGTTGATGGCAAAGTCAATGCAAGCCCTCTGTTTGATGAATAGAAAAAACAAAAACACAGCGTGTGTGAATCCTCTCTGTTACAGAAGCCTCAAATCTTTCATCATAGCAGAGGAAAGTGCGTGAAAATCAAATTCAAAAACATGAAAGACAGCTGGCAAGCCGCAAGAGGATTTTCTAAGCCTTTCGCAATATTAAAAGACGAGACCAACAATTGAAGCTCTCTGATCACAAGCCAATACTTTATAGACAAAAACAGCATGATTTGAACAAAGTCCCTGTGAAGTAATGATGAAGAGAGTAGAGAAGATAAATCCCACTGTTTGCTTTAGTGCTTTGTTCTGTTTGAGCAAATTGTAGATCATATTTGATTTAATTTGCCTGGAACTGATGTTTAGAAGTGGATCAGCATGTGCCGTGATTCCTAATGAAGAAAATATTTGTGATGCGAGAGACATTTTGAGAAACTATTGCTTCTGCAGAAATAGTCAGTGTGTGTTCTTGTTGTCTATAGAGGAAGAAGTGAGTGCTTTCCAGGGGAAAAACCAAGAAAGTGAATTGATCTCTGTCACCCTCACACCTCATTCTTCTCCAGGCTGCACTCCGACATGGCCTTGTCTCCCTGCTCCTGGAAGGTGATGATGATCAAAGCCACAAAGATGTTGACGAAGAAGAAGGGAAACACCACAAAGTAGACCACATAAAAGATGGATGTCTCCATGCGAAAGCCTGGGTTGGGGCCCTGGTCCTCGTAAGTGGCGTCCACAGAGTGCTTCAAGACTCTGAAAGAAGGAAAAGATGAACTGATGTGAGATTCTGTGTCCCTTCACCTAACATCAAGAGCAAGAATAAAACAATGCACCTATAACAATTGTCTTTTTGATTACTTCTTTGAATAACTTATTAGTTTTGTAGTCTAAAAAACATCATACAACAAGGAAAATTGCAGATTACAACATCCTAGACCAGATGGTAACAATTTCAAACTAAACCAACAATCAAAAACTCTAAAAGTAATCAAATTCTTATGATCTAAGACCAGGAA
>JAPZDZ010000011.1:7625602-7641704 GCA_029783805.1 Acanthurus tennentii
TCTCCTTTGATTTCGTCTGCTTGCAACATTCTTTGGTGAAAACTTTCTGGAACATTTTGGCCCTGACTCTGAATTATTGGCAAATTCAGGAGTTGCATTACAGAGATGCCAATCAAAAGTCAAAAGTCGAAGAAATGTGTCATCACTTCATCAGGACATATTCAATAAACATGAAGCACGTCTGCAATGACAACTGCTATTTTTTGAATGACCGAAACTATTAGAATGGGTATGTTAGAAATGTCAGATACTGTACATTGTCAAATATTCTGAGAATGAAGGTTAAAAAGCAAACAAATAAAAAATACCCAAAGATAAGTAAACAACATGTTTCACAGAACTGGACACCATCTTGGTCAACCAGTGTGAATATCTGAAGGGTTCTGAATTGGCCAGATAGTGTAGCACCAAAAGCCTCAACAGCTCTTTACAGGTCAGGTTGGAAAACCAGTGATGTCAGAGGTCATATTATTTCCTCTCATAGGAAATAACAGACAAGAGGGATGCAAAGTCTAAGAAATTGCTGCAGAAATTTAGACAGGCTTAGATAAGATAGAAACAGCTCTCATTCATTCATCACTCTCCTCTGGAAACACTTCCTTCTCCCACAGCAAGGCACCAAACATGAGCACCATGTCAGGCTGAATTTTAAGGCTATATTGATTCATTTGCTAAGTCTGTCTCACATGTGAAAATGAGCATTAATATATTAGCAAGTAGCTGCTATATAAATACTGTTGCATTAGATATATTCACCTGGGTTTAAAACAGTTCTTCAACAGTTTTTTTACTCCTCCTGTTAAACCATGCTAATGCACACCTGTCAGCCAGTCACGAACAAGCATCTTCCTTGGCCGTGGGTCCTAAAACAGGTAAGATGCACTTGTTACACACACAAACCCATAAGCTGATGTTCCACTGGTACAGTGAGTGAGTCACCAAAGGCTTCAGCAGACAGATGAATGTATAGGTGTTAGGCAGGTGTCAGTGAGGTATCACACTTCAGTAATGCTCCTTGAGGACTGTGAAAACACTCTCCAGTGAGCTGTGTTCATGTGGTTAAATAAAACCTCAAGGCTGCATTTCACCCATAGGGATTACTTTTTTAACTTTTCAACTCCAATTTAAAATGTGATCTAGTATTAACGTTAAACGCAGGCTGGAGGAGGTTTGAGTCAACACTCTGCCAGTTGCTGTCAGCAGCCTCTTTTTCTTACTGTATGGTTGTCTGTTTTTTATCTTCCATGAATTATTTGGCCACATTGCTTCACTAATCTGGAAAGTTTTTTTTTTCAAAGGAGAAGGAGGAGGTGAAATTACAGCTTCTGCTGAGCTGTCCTGTGTAGGCTCACTAACTTACAAAATGTAAGGTTTCCTCAGAAATACAGAGAAGCTGAATGTTACCTTTTCCTCTATCGTTTATAATTGATAGACCCCAGGAGAACACACATTTTTTATATATTGATTAAATTTGGGTAAGCAAGCATTTCCACACTGATTAGGCATAAACTTCATCCAATTCAGTGTAAAACTGAGCTCTGAATTTTGTTAAGCCCAAATTTACTCATTTTAGATACAGTTTTGCTACATTAATAATCTGTAATCTTGTATAAAATTGATTTTTGGTTTTGCAACCCAGTCTAAGAGCTGCAACCAGACCAATCAAGAAAGTCCCAGAATGAGCCTCATCTGCCTCTACTAGCTGTGAGATGGTCTCACAAGGCCATATGAAATTTCCTCCATCAAAAGAAGACAGCAGAGAGAGGAGTGGATGGTAAAATTCAGCAGTAGAGGTGGGCAGGAAGGAAAATGGTAATGAGAGCCACACAAAAAAAATGCTGGAGTAAAAATAACTGGTGGATCAAAAGGAATGACTTTGAGCAGAAGCAAAAGAAAAAGATCGAAATACAAAGAAAAACTACCAGCTGAGAGGAAAGGCATTCTCGGATCACAGCAGCGTGGGTCTGCAGCGCTTAGGATAATGAGGCAGAAAAAGCTACAGGAGATGTTTGAGGAACAAGAAGGAAGAGCAAGAGAAGGAAGAGGGGAAGACGGCTCTGTAAGTGGCTCACGATCTAGTGCCAGTTAGCTGCAACCTCCTGGGAAAGGAGGAGATGAAGCAGAGGGAAAAGGACTGAAGACAGGAAAGGGAAAAGAGAGCAGTTTAGGAAAATAAAGAAGACAAATGTTTTGTGAGGTAAAGTGAAATGGTAAATTGAAAGGATAACAGAGGACGATACACAAGTAGATGTACCAATAATGGACCAAATAAATATTGTGCCAAGTGAATCCACACTGAGTGTCGAGCAAATTTATCATAAATGTGTCAAGTTGTGCAAGACAGAAAGCTGCTTGAAGCAGGTTCGAGTTAAACTGTCATCAGTGTAACCAGAGCAGGACTGCGTGAGGCCAAAAACTCCAGTTCTGAATAGTTTCCAATTACCAAACATAGAGTCAATGTGTCTTGTGCAACAGCAGAATACACTGTCAAAATGAAAAATAAACTAATCAAATCAGGAGATAAAGATGCCACCAGTCCAACAAAGTATATGAAAACATTTGAAGTGAAATACTTCTTAATAAGTTTCTTCACAAATGTTCACAAATATTAACGCATCATCTCATGTTTACGTCTGATGTTTAAAGGGTCCCATCCCATCACTGATGAAGGTGCAAATCAGTGTCAGGAGCCTCAGGGCAAAGAGGAAATAAGGTTGCTAGTGCCAATATTCATGTTTTTAGAGGTTGTCTCATCTTAAGTCACATATCAGAAGGTGTTTTTGAAAGAAGTAATCCTTTATTTTCCTTTTGTTTATTGAAATAATCTCAAGGTTTCTGCACAAGAGGCAACCTTTCGAATCTTTCATGCCTCTTGACACCGGATTTCTTCAAAAAAGAAAATTGTGGCATATCTCCTCATTTGGCAGGTACTGCTAGTCCAGTACGTGAGGCCTATGTTTAATCTTGCATAAATCATTTGGTGAAATAACACAGATGAAGCTCTGAGTCACACAGCCATTGTGGGATTGGCCCAGACACTTTGTCAGTTTTTAGTTCTGCTTGGCTGGACGTCCCACATCCTTTAGGGGTTCTTGTTTTTCTTATTATGTTCGGGGATTGTGTGGTTTGAAAAGGCACTATCATGCTTTTTTGCTGGTCTGAAAAACCAGAGAGGTGCTGGCATTTAGACAACAAAACTGTTTGGGTTGGTGACACAGAGGAGAAGTACTAAGAACTTGTAAGTCTGGGGGGATCAGCCCAGTGACCCAGTTGTTTAAGACACAAGCAACACAGCCATTAAATCTCTGCTTTGTGTGCAGCCGCAGATTGTTACATGACATTAGCTGACCTCTCTGCCACATTTCTCTTTCTACTGCTTGCCTTATCGTACATGCTCCCAGTTGTATTTTTCTTCTTTTATTCAAAGTTTTATGTAAATAAGCCTTCTGCAATAAAAACAGCATTTGTTATTCAAACATCTGTTTTTAAAGATATTTTTTAATGATCTCTTTCTCCCCTTTTAGTAATTTTTATTCTTACTTTTTTGTTAAGTGTACAAGGTCACTGACTTGCCCTTTTTAGTTCAAGATATGCTCACTCCCTTGTATTCTCTGCGTACACACACACTCACAGTGGACAGGTACAGTGGCTCCTCTGTGCCACTGCTGCTATCTGACCGACCATGCAGAACCCAGACTGGCACACCGACACTCTGAAGTGGGCCTACTATATGTTTACCGGTTCACGCTCTCTTACACACAAATGAACACGCACATACTAACACACACACTCATACGCAAACACAAAGTCAAGATATCAAAGACTGTAATACATTAAGGCTCACCAGTACTCCTTTTATAAATCTACCAATCTGTCTTCTACAGAGCGTGTCTCTGCCATCGTTTGTAAATAGTGACACTTAGCTCCTTTAATAGCTCTACACAGTAGCTACACCTGAGTTTGTGAGACTGTAATTGGTTCACGGCTGTTTCGAGTTGGAAATGCTCCAGCTTGGCATTGGCAGCTCATTTTCCTCATGATATATCTTGTAGGATATAAAATAAACCATACGGACATGTTAACAAGGTTAAAATTTGATTTTCATTGGCAGAGCTCTTAAACCCAGCCACCACTGAGCAGAAAATAAATGATAGAAAAAACAAAATGATAGGAAGAACCCACAGGCAGCTTTAACAACATATGAAATCTTTGTTGCACACAGACTCACGCTGTAGAGGATGTCCACCCAGCCCTCCATGGTGATGCACTGGAACACAGTAAGGACTGCAAACAGGATGTTGTCAAAGTTGGTGATGCCAAAGTTGGGTCCAGTCCAGTACTCTCTGCACTCGGTCCCGTTGGAACACGTTCTGGCCGGGGGCTCAAAACCACAAGGCCAGTCCACTGCCCTCTCACCTGATGAAAGGGAAAGAGGAAGGGAATGAGTTTTTAATAACATTTTAGGGTTTTCAGGTGGACTTTTACGTAAAGTGAGTATTAATACCTGCAGGCATGGTTTAGATGTGACCAACAATAAAAAACATTGGCGGCACCTTAAAAGAATAGCATAAATGCTGCTGTAGCATCAGTTCTAACAAAACTGGAGAGTATTCCCTCACTAAAAAAAGGGCAGCAAAATAATGCCCTGAAGGTTTTTCTCAATGGACAAGTTTTTTCACTATTCCTCCAGCTGGCTTGTGCAGTTGGATTTTCCAAATGGCTTCCCTCATTTTGTTTTCTTTTACTATGTTATGAGGCTCATTAGTCTGATTGGTTGAAGTTCACCTGACTGTGATAGATGACAGATGGTTCATCCAATCACCTGCCAAGCGTTTCTTAAAAATGCCTGCCCATTTCAAAAGCGATCCAAAGACGACTCCCCCAGATGGTCCCGTGTAACAAACCATCTGGTGCATCAGGTTAAAATTGTCCTCCCCCCCCATAACTTCCTCCAGCTGCCTCGTGTTGCTCTGATATGTCCCATGATCTCCCAACAATTAGTCATCAGTCATTTCCAAAGGGAAATGCCCAGGGAAATCCCTCCCAGCTGTCAACCGCACTTCCACTAGCTCCACATCAAGACCATTGGAGACCATTTACCTCCAACCCTTGTCATCCAGACAGAGACGACAGTCTTATTCTATAGGTCATTGCACAAATGTTGTGGGCCCAGGTGAAGGTCAGGCAAAGATCAGTGGCTGAATTTAGATCTTCACTCTGTGGCTTGGCTCACTTTTCAGCAGTATGCTCCAACAGAGCGCCATCATATTACAGTTTAAACACCAGTGTAGCAGCCAATATCACAGCCTTTCTTCTGCACTCAGAACATTTGGAAGATACCAATATTTAAGCTGTCCCTCTCCAAAAACAACTGCCTGATAATGATTTAAAAATATGGCTATTTATTAATATTCATATTTAATTTCCATTCTTGATTACACTTTAAGCAAAGCTTAGTTTCCAGTAATTTTAGCTCTTGTTATAAGTGCTGCAGATTCGAACTGATCATCACTGAAACATGCCATTTTATCACAAAAAGGACAACTGAAGAATACTGTGAAGAATAACCTCTATTTTACTATCTGCAATATCAAACCCACTGAAGTATGCATGTTGGACAAAAAATGGCATCCAAAGTTAAAAAAAGGTTAATTAAAGACAAAAGGTTGTGCTATATTGCAATGAACGGGAGATTTGAGAAAAGCATATCACTCCATTTTGCATAATGTGAAGGGATTTCGAGCGTTAAGGGGGGAAAGGTGGTCTCCTTTAGCTCTAAATCATTTCTGTGTCATTTTTCATTTGATCATTCAGGTTCAATCAAACTGAAATCTCTGTTGTACTTGTTGTCTTACATCCTTTATTTAAACCAGTGGATTATACTTGTGGCATCTACTGGTGCACTCACTGCACCACAGCTGCATCCACAGCTGTCAGCATACTATAGACTTGACTGACTGGAAGAGACTAAGGGGGACTGGGGGTGCTAACTGTTTTCACCGTGTACAAATATGATTCCATTGCTGCACCTGCAGAAATACAGTACTGTTGAAGGTGCGCACTTTGATGTTATAAAGACGGATCTGAGTTTAGCTGCAATACATACAGTTGTGTTATAAGTCTGTTTTTATACATCCGTCCTGTAATCCTACAACACCGATTTCCTCATGGTAGCATTACAGGACACAATCAACATACTGATTAAAGTCAAGATCACACAACAAAACATGATTTATGTGCAAAAATGAAGCATAATATGTGATAAAAGATGGAATTTGATCAGTATGAGCTCTGCTTGAATTTGTAAAAGATGGTTGTAGGTGTAGGCAGCTTAGTGTGGATGTGTACCATCTACATGCCTGAGTTTGAAGGAATTAAGAAGTGCCAACAAGCTGCAGAGATGATACCAGAGTACATGCAAGCCGCAGGAAGTTTGTTTAAAGGATGTGCTGGAAGACATGTCAGCAGATGGGGATTGGAATAAAGAATAAATGTGCTGAGCATAACAGATGCCTTGTGCACCCAGGGTTTCATGAAGGATGGTGCAACGATCAGAAGTTAGGCCAAGTTTTAACGATGATTTGCAAAGCCAGATTGCACAGCCAACATCCCTCTGGTGTCACTCCAGTTAAATATGTCCTTTCTTTCCAGACAGGTGCTGTGTCAGCCAGACTCAGTGTCCACGGGTGATATGGGAGCATCTCAGGTCTCCTTTTTCCCCTTTGACTGGGTGCAGTTTTTAATGGAAATAAGAAATATCTATAATATCATTTGGGCACATTATTTAAGCTTTAATATAATTTGACAATTTTTTTCAATAATAATTAATATTTCGAAATTTGATTTATACAATTTGATTTGAAAATGTAAATGTATCCTCTTTTTCCCTCTTAGTAAAGTTTCGACCTTTTTATGTTAGAATTACTGTAAAGATCTAATAAAAATCAAAGCTGAAAAACATAAAATTACAATAAAGAACTTATGATTGATGTCATGCTGTAGACAGAAACTTTGCTGCTTTAAATTAATGTACAAATTAAAAATACTCATAAATGTTGTAGTGAACCACCATAAGTTTCAGAGCAGAGTTTCAGTGCATTGAGCTGTGCAAGTGAAAATGAGATGCTGCTAAATTAAAAACAGTTTTAAACTCATTCGTATAAATCTTCAAAAGACTGTAGAAGATCTTTAATCATTTTAGACTATGAGGAGTTTGTTTATAATACAAGGGTGTCTCTCTTGAGACATAATCAACGTTAATCCCACTTTGCACTTGTCCTATACAAAACTGAAGCAGCGGCTCATGCCTATATGCTTATTATTTGTGTAAAGGCAAAGCCTCACCAGAGAGGAGAAGAAACAATTTTCCACCACACAAAGGACAAAGAAGCCAAGGTCGTGAATAGGCCTGTGCTCAAGTAAGAAAAAATGCAAACATGCAAACGTACAGTCACACAAGGTCTTTCTTGCTTCATCCAGCATTGGCTGCTTATGACTCACATGCACACACAAAGATAAGAACACACAGCAGCCTTCATGTAGAGAGTTGTTCCCGGTGCTGCTCAACTTAATCAAGCCCTGCTGTGTCTTTGTGACTAAAATAACTGAACAACACACGTACTGTACATTAGCGGGCTGTCACAACTGCTCAAACTATTACAAGCACCCTGATTGGGCTGAAATATGCACACACACTCTCAGACACACACACACACGCACACGGATAGACAGATAAACATATTTCACATCTGGCCCAGCCAATAACCCTAGAGTCACGCCTTCACACTCTATCTGACACCAGCAGTGTGGAAACAAAGCCCTCTCATAATTTTAAGCACTGCATTGCACAATGGGTAATTTCAGCCAGGCAGTCTCACTGTTTTCTATAATTACTATAATGCTGTCGTGTAATAATAACCCTGTAATAGTAACCCGGCTGTGATTTATCAGAAATTACTTTTGTTGCTAACTCACTCACAGGGGAGGAGGTTTGTTGTTTCCACTCAGTCCCTGCTTTAGCTTTTCATGCATTAAAGGGCCATAACAGAGATTTTAATGGTTCATGCTCATGAACGATGCATTTCACATAGAAGTGAACCAGTTTACATATTGAGTTTTAGACTTTTTCAGACTTAAGACACATTGCACAACCATTCACCACAGTGCACGATGCACCATTCATCAAACGTAGTCAGTATCAGACCTCATGACATCCGGATGAAGGCAGCATAGTCAAAATGTGCTGAATGAGCCTCCTGTTGTCTGCATTAGTTTGAAGTTGGATTAATTTGCATTAAAGCTTAGTTATGAATTCAATAAGTTACAAACTGGCCGCTTTCTGTTTCTTTTCAAACATGCAAAAATCGACACTTGACACTTGGTTTGATTGCAATCAAGTTTTGTTATTGTAAAAAAAATGTATTTGACCTATTATGCATTATTACAGAGATGACTGAGGGGCATTTTTAAGTGGGCTCTCACTGCTCTGTACATCAAAATGGCCTCTATATCAAAGTTTGCAGATAATTTGTCAAAAGGACCTAATATATATGTGATCTCCTTGAAAGTTTCCAAGAAATGATGGTGTTGTTTTTAACTATTTACAGGGAAAAAAAGGGTAAATTATTTTCGATGATTGAAATTAATGCATTATGTTAACCCTATGCTTAATCTTATTTTAGAGCAAAAAAAAAGAGAGGCCTTTCAGAATTTACGAGACATCTTTAAGACATTTCAGGACTCATAAAATAAAGTTATATTTTTGTTACAAGTTAATCAAGTGTGAACTTTTCAAATAAATCTGCTATTCAAGTGCAATACCATGGTTCTAGAAATCAATGTAAAATAATCAAACAATAAAATAAAAAAGACTGTCATGGAGACGCTGCTGAACTCCCACTCAAAGAAAAGAGTGCTCTGTCAGGTATTTCTGCTGCTACATTCTCACTGGCACACACGCACTGATGAAGGAGAAAGGTGGAGAGAGTGAATTGCAACCTCATTAACACCATCCGAGGTAGCATTCGTTCAGAGAGGCTGAGTGCATAAGCATCCCTACAGAGTTACAGCAGAAGCTATCAATCACAACCTGAAGACTGTGAAAATACCATTCATCAAAATCAAGATGTGAAAAATGGCTGTTTAAGAATCTGCTGGGCTCTTGTTTGTTATGTTGATATAGGCACACTGCCTGTCTGCGCTGGGAGTGTGTGGCTACTCACAGGCAACATGTACACATATTTATGAATCATTTATGTCCGCCTGCATAAAAATGAAATGCAATGTACAGTATGTTTTCATCCGTAACAAACACAGAAACATAGAAACACAGCTGAACGGAGAAAAAACTTTGTCCTGGCATCACCTAAGCTGATAATCAGTGTTGTTGCACAAACACACCACAGCCAAGCTGTCGCTCTCACCAGTGTCTATCTTGAAGCAGGTGGTGTGGAATTTTCCCATGTAAAACTCCACCCCGATGATGGCAAACATGACGATGGCAAAGAAGAGCAGCAGGCCGATCTGAAGCAGAGGAACCATGGCTTTCATTATGGACTTTAACACCACCTGGAGACCTGAGAGACGGAGAATAGTGGGGGAGAGGGCAGGGAGAGAGTGTTAGTAGGGCTATTTCTATTTCTATTTCTTGAAATGCTCGCTTTCAAGGGATTTTTGAAACTTAGGTCTCATTTTTGTTATGTTATTTCTATGAGCTTTGGTAACACTATTTCTATTAATGCAGTTGCTGAGATCTGGGAACTGAACAACATTGCTACAATTGAGTGGAATTTATTTGTAAACTGTGAAGGATGTTTACTGTCTGATTATCTCACTAATTGTTTCTTCCCCCTTCTGACTTCAGTTTAGCAATGCTAAATGGCAGCAATTATACTGGCAAGAACAATGCTTTTATTATCTAAAGAAATGATGGTCAACCAAGTTATGAACAAAAAATTATTCCTGAAGTAGTGAATTCAAGTTTTTTTTAGCAGCCGATCCGAGCTTCAACTAAAGTCAGATGTTTATTTTCCTCTTTCAATCTTTTAGTGAAAAACTTTTACGAATAAAAAGGCAATCAAACTTTCAGAAAGACAGTTAAAGACTAGTCAACATCTTATTGTCATCTAATTACTAACAGCCAAGCAGAGATGTAATCTTTCTTCTTACAGCTTGTAGATACTAACCAATCAGAGCTGAGAGCTGTTAGCTTAATACCTGCGTTGCACTTCTCATCAAAATGACTTTAGGGTTAGAAAAAGGTATAAAACAAATTCAGAGTTAAAAAATATGTCAAAGTTTAAAAAACACAACAACAAAAAAAGGAATATTTTATGTACCTGATCCTGTCCCTTAATCTGAATGCTGTGATCACAGCTAAGCAGTGACAGGGACATTATTTACACAGAGTTTCAGTTTGTCCTGGGAAAATGGCAGAGTGACTTACTGGGGATTCCTGACACAAGTTTCAGGGGTCTCAGCACTCTCACTGCTCGCAGTGTTCGAAGGTCGAAGTCGGAACCCACTGTGGCCAGGATTCTGCACAGACACACACACAAAGATCCAATAAGTATGGCCAGAGAGCAATTCACCATAGCACTGATACACAAAATACACTGTATGATGTCAGCAGCATCTATCACTTCTGAATGCAATTTGACAGGACAAACACAGGAAGTGGTCACACTCAATCAGACAGAAGTGACGTTAGTTTACGCAGTAGGTCCCTGCGCTTATTACATTGTTAATAAATGTCAGACAGAAACCAGAGTACGTGGAAATATTTTGAGAGGGTGAATGAAGACTCAAAGAAGGTGGCACTCTTACTTAAACTCTTACTTATCATTTATTTATGTAATTGTGTTGGTGCTGTAAGTGTAGAGGCTAAGATGTGTGATGATGTTATGCTGTGTTGAAATTTAATGAATTAACAAAATGTTGCAAAATTTGCTTTGCTATTTTTTCGGACACATTAAGAACCAGAGTATTAATTTACTGCTTTAATTGCTTGGCCGTTACTGTAATCAGGCAGCATGCTTTGTGTGTGCTCTATTGCAAATTTCAGTTTAGAAACACATTGTAAGTTCTTGTGTTGGTGTAACAAGGCAATAAGATGTTTTACTGTGTTGAAAATTAACTAATGGTTCAGTTTCTTCGTTCTAGTTGTTTTGACACATTCACAATACTCACTGTTTTGCCATCGGTGTAATTAACAGGCTTGCGCTTGTTCAGCACGTAGTGTGCAGGTGTAAACAAAATATAAATAGATTAAGGCTCATTATTATGGCTCTGTATTTCTCTGTAATGTGGCACAATGTCAACTATGTTAATGTTGTAAAATTCTGTCTCAGATCTGGAACTCAAATCACCCACCCAAAATATATAATTTATTAGTTAGATTAGCATCATAAATGTGTGCACAAAAAGTCAGTTAATGGCCCTGTACAGCCCTAGTAAACTAGGGAAATTCTTATGTGGGAGTAGCCCAAGCAAGAGAATTTTTTTTTGCTTAATGTATGACTAAAACACTCATCAGTTGTAAAAAATGAAAATTATATGTGCTTATGACTAATCATACAACTCCAGCTTTCATTGTCACCACTACCTGATCTCTTAAATTTAGCAAATACTCTTCAAGTCAATGAATGTTTCAAATCCTGAAACTGTCCTTCTCAAAGTTTTATCAAACTTGTCCGTCCACCCAAGAGTTCAAAAACCAGTGATATTCACCCTACAGTGACTAAAGTCATTGTTTATTACTTTTCTATCAATTGATGAACCAACTAAGTGCGACTAATAAGTTCAGCACTGATGGTAACAATGGGAAGATTTTGAAAAAATGTGAAACCCTATGCTTGTTTGGTCAAAATGAGAGCACCAAAAAACAACAATTTTGTTCACTTTGAACTGTTGTTAATTTTTTTTTAATTGATATATTGTGTTGTCTTTACAATGTCAGAAAAAATATAAAAGAAATTTTAAAAAAGCCTCCAAGAGCCTCAGGTGACATTTTCTAATGCCCATATATGTGCAGCTTCCAGTGAAGAAAACAGACAAGAATTTCAGCACCAGTACAAATAATTTCTCTGCCTTCTCCCACACACATGCAACACACACAACCACGCACACACGTCCTTGTGTGTGTGTTGGTTATGTGTGTGTATCTATGTGTGTGTGTGTGCTGGCCACTGAGCCACAGCTGGCAGTCCTCATTACAGGCTGTACACAGAGGGGGAGACTTAAGTGCTCCACTGAAACACATAAAAAAACACACATGCTCTAGGCTAAGAAGAAAAAAAGGGAAAAAGAGAGAGAGAGGAAGGGAGAAAATGAGTGGGGGGTCAACAAGAAAGAGAGGAGGAGGAAGATAAAAATAAGAATTACTGTAAAGAGACAGAGAATAAATGAAACACAGCCTGTGAAATCATTCTTTTGATGTGACATAACGACATTCCCACACCTTAAGTCCGTACTTAGAGATGATTATGGACACATTTCCGGCTTTCAAGGAGGCAAAATTTCTCTCATCAACACTTTTACAGATACATACTTATAATATACATATATATTGTTTAATTAACCTTTTTCAACATCCTAAATAGTCTTCAATAAGCCAGTCTACACTGATTTACAAAAGTAACTAAAAAATTAGCTCCATAAGCTCGGATTTATCCAACTGCTTGACACTCACCCCATCCATGTGCTCCTATTAACCTCGAAACAAAAATCAACATCATTGCCTTTCTCTTTTTTTTTTTTCTTTTTTTAATAACCACCATATTTTTGATGTCATTTTTAAACACCGGTGAGTATGAATATTATTTATATCATCCTAGTAGGGTGATATTTTAAACCTCTCAGTTAAGTACCATCAGGAGCCCCAAAGCAGGCAGAAGATCCACAAGGTTCTAATGTCGAGGGTAACATACACTCAGGACTGACTGAAAGAGATTCAGTACACACATACTCACACACACCAACATACACAGGAAAAAAAAGTAGAAAAAAACAAAGGTCGCCTATCACTACCTGGTTACCAGTTGTCATGGTAACTGATAAAGCACATCTCCGCTTTATGGGCATTATCATTATGAGTGAAATCAGTCTGCTGGGCTGAAAGTGCCTGCCTTGTAATATTGTAATGTACTGTAGAATATACTGTTTTATACATATTTCTTGCACAGGCGTTGCAGGTGATCAGGTTCCGACAGTGATGGATCCACGACTGCTGCTTTTTGTGGTTTTCTCATTACTTTTTCACATGCATATTGACATTTTTATTTATCATACTGTTTTCTAATTTTCAGCTCCTTGAAGGAAACCCAGATTAAAAAATCAGCAGAGAGGGGAACCACAAGGTGAGGAGCTCAGGGATGACTTGATGATGATATAATGATGACGACTACTAATCCTGACTGTGCACATGCATACAAACAAAAACTTTACTGTGAAAAATTGAACAGGAACAATTCAACTCAACTCAATAGTTTTTGTAATATATAATCACTTTGTTTGTTTCAAAGGTTAGTGCTAACAGCTGCATATTGTAACAGTTAGTGTTTCCATTGACTGACTCTTCCAGCTCTGACCCCCCGTCTGAGACATGAAAACATCCAGCTGTTGCTTAGTCATACAGTTCCTGTTCCAGAGATGTAAACAGCTGATAGTCAGCTAGCTGAATGGCTAACTGAGCTAACTAGCTAAGCAATACTTGAAGCTACTGCTCTATTGAGGTACTCTGTAAGTTGCAGATTTTTTTTTACTAAATTATATGATCAGATTAATTATAATGATTGAATTAAGATAATATGTTTTCGTAAAAAGAGGCCAGTCCTCATCAAATTCAGTGCACTATATTGAAATGCCATCAAGCACTCTGAAGCGTTTTTCACAAGCACAAGGTGCTGCCATCAGAAGTTGACCATTTAGAACAAAGTGTGTTTTTGGGAGAAACCTTAAAGAGCGGCTTGTTTCAGGCAGAGGGCCTGCATAGAGGGCCAGTGATACATAAAAAATGGCCTTTTGCACTGTGAAACTTGAACTGTGAAACTCTAGTGGAGTCTCAGAATAAAAACATAGAGCTGGAAATTGACATTTGAGCTCCTCTTTAGATAAACAGTCAAACCCAGTCTTTCATTATCTCCGCCTATAATTCTGAACATTTAAACCCACTTTACTTGTTTATCCATTGCACTAAAATAAATAAAATCAAAGGCTCCTCTAAATTCTGCCAGGAACTGTATTCTGCCCTGCCAAGATTTATTTTCAGTTCCCAGTATCCCATAACCCACTCTGCCCCATGAGTTGCTTAGTATTTGTCTGACTCTTATCACTGTTTATTTCATAATTCCTCTTGTAAATCTTGAGACTTCAAGAGGTAGCCTGCATTTTAATTCAAAGCAAATACAATCAATACATACCACAGACACAACAATAAGAAAAAGAAACCTATTTAAAAGTTTGCTGGTGTTCCACAAAGCTGTGTAGCAGTTCTTGCCGTTAGAGCTGCTGCTCAGCCTCATAAACCAAACATTTTACAGTTTGTTCTGATTCCAGTTCTGGTTGAAAATCATGTTGAATACAAATTTCTTTTCCTCTGTCACTTGGAATCAATTCTGTGGAAGTTTGGTGGTGAGAAATCCTTCATGGTGGTTTCATGGTGTTCATGTGTCACCTGTAATACTCCAGCAGTGTCCAGCACCTCATGGACATGGAGAGGTCACCTCCTGTCAACACTAATCAGACTAATGACTGTCAGTCACACATCTAAGAGGGTACACACTGAGCTGTGCTTTTTATCTGCACTGTTTCTTCTCAGAGCAAGGAAGAAACGATTATAAAGAAACAACATAGAGGCAATTTATGACAGTTAGTGACATTTCTACAAGATGCCAAGACAATTCACACAAGTAACACCTATTACACTACAAACACACCATTTTAAGTTCCTTGTTCCTTTGCCCATAACAACATGTTTCTTTGTCCTTCTCCAGGCTGCAGAAGCTTTCAAGCCTAGTTTTTGCCCCCGTTCTCTCCTTATGTTTCTTAAACCTTTCATTCAATTTTACAGTGTGCTATTCTGTGTGTGCTATCGAAGCCACTTAGATCAATGCAGCTACTAGTGCCACTGCAAACACACAGCACTGAAACAACAGGGAGTTTTACAGAATAGTGCACAGTTTACTAATGGACTATCAAAACCAACAGTCGTGCATTGTTTTAGGATAACTGTTATTTCATGGTTTAAGCACAGTGCAGTAATAAAGCGATGGATGCGGGTATTTTTGAACAAGTCATAGTTGTCATGTGTGACTCTGAAAGTGTGCAGTGAGGTAATCCTAAGCAAACATGCAGCAGGAGCATGAGACAGTAAGACGCAACCTGATGTCTGAATACTAGATCACACAATGAGTGGTATCAAGAATTATTCCTACACTGTTGTGCTGAATAAACACAAGTTAAGTTATTAAGACAGGCAGAAAAAGTTCCACTATTACTGCAAGAAAACAGTTACGTTGTGACTGCAGGCACACCGTATCTCCAGATCTCTGGTTCCATCTCCAACCAAGCATCCTGGGAGTTTAGTCAATAAGTTAATAGCATATTGTAAGAAGCCTTGAAGATATTGTGGGTTCTGCTTTTGCACCTACGCCCAACTTAGTCCTACCAACATTAGAAAGCCCTTTCGTGGCCACATATGAGATCTTTTAAAAGAAAATGAATCATTCTTATTGGGTAAATAATCAGCAAGTAGGCCTCTTTTTGGCAGCAGTAACTATCTCATAAAATGTTGTGGTTGTAAATGCCCTACATGCAGTACTCCCTCGCAAGCACATCATGAATCACCATGGAAACCACCTAATTCACTTTAGCAAGCATCCAAAATTACTACAGAAACAATTCTTTACATCCTGCTGTAGCAACCGCTTTGCAGCTATTTGGACTCTCTCATAACCATCGCAACCATCAACCTCATCCTACTAAACAACCAGAACACCAACCTGACCACCGACACACAGCCTGGTAACCTACACAAAGCCTGAAAATGATGCACTGACTAGCAATGCCCTACTAAAAACCCAGCAACATCTTGAAAAACCTACAA
>JAPZDZ010000011.1:7647112-7659858 GCA_029783805.1 Acanthurus tennentii
CAACTATTTGATTCTGCGTGCCGTGGATCACGTGACCAAAAGGCGCTTTGTCATAGGATAAAGGAGAAGCCTTGGAGTGCTTGTTTTCCACTCTGACGTCGCCGGCCCTTGGAAAAAAAAATCAACATAATTTAGAAATTAAATAGCATATAGGGGTGAATCTACATCGAGGTTCTAAAACAATTAATCTTGCAGGCCTAACTTTTCCACACTTTTTCGTTTATTTTCATCCATAAATTAGCTGCCTCACTGTTTAAGCCGCAGGATTCAAAGCGTGTGAAACAAGTAGCGGCTTATAGTCCGGAAATTACGGTAGTCAATTTTAACCCAAAGGTTCTAACAGATGATATTTAAAACTTTTGAGATTGACGCATGTGAACAGAGTGCTGCACAGTAATGTGTCTCTAGCAGGTGCCATAACTTTCATCAGCAAGTATTCCAAGTAACATTGCTTGATTAACATCAGCATCCTAAAGCCAGAATATAAACATGAATATGCCATTTTTTTCATTTCTTTAGTATTCCTGCTGGACACAAGGTCTTTCCTACCACACTGAAAAGTCCATTCAGTGTATGTGCACAAGGGGCTTTGAGTCTCTATTTCACACCTATATTAGATGTAAATTGGACTTAGACTGATATCCAAACTCTTTGTGATGACGCAAATCACATTCACAGGGTTGCCTCTTAAAATCAAATTTTCAGTGAGCGGAGAATCTTTTCTTTTTCTGCAGATAAATGTGAAAACAGCTTTGTAGTGTCGAAGCCTGCACATCCATCATTCTGCACAGTGAAACTCAATAATCAAACTGCATGAGGAAAACCATAATTTGAGTGGAGGAGGACTTAAAGTATTATAAATGTTTAACTATTCCATTAAAGGAATAGAGGGGGGAGAAAAACAGGCAAAATGAAAAAACCCAAAGGTAGACTCTGTGGACATAACTGAGAAAAAAAAAGAGGAAAATGGAGAAACGCAGCTTCCGTGAGGCTGAGTGATGTAGTTTAATTACTGTGACCCTGCCCAGCTGGGGACTGGGGGCTGTGATTGAGTTTTTCACACGTCCCGGTAAGAGGAGACAGGGGCTCTCAGAGGACAGACGAGAGACAACACAGTGCTGAAAACCTGACTGAATAACTGCCTGCCTGTGTGTCTGAACATTACCAGCTGGTCACAGACTGTCTGTCAGCTCCACTGACTGTCTCTCTGCATACTTGTTTGCCTCGCATTGGAATAAAGCCAACTAGGGAGTATTTTAATTCAAAAACTGCCTGTGAAGCTGTCTTGTATTAAGTGTGACTACCTGCTTGTCTGCCGTTGTAGCTCAGTAACAAGGATGAGGGGTGAGAATTATCCCTGAAACAGGCGCTTGTCCATGCCAGCTTCCTTTGAAGAGTTCCTGCTTTGTTCTGGAAGAGCTCAATCTTCTTTTCTTTACTACGACTAATATGGCTTCATCTGCAGGTGTAATATTTAATTTATGGCTTTTAAAGCTTTCATTACTTAACATCACGCCATACAAAACACACCACATGCATTTTTAATTGTTAGGGGGGAATAACAGTACCGATGAAACACAGTGTAATGGAGGAAGAGTCATAAGAGGAGCAGTTTTTATACTGAGAAAAGAAACAGTTTTAGATTTTTGGTGTAGGCAGCATGAAGCACATCAGGGCAACTCACTTCAAATGGTATACTGTTTGCTGCCTGCTGTTCTGGAAGACAAGATCAAAACTATTTGTCTGCTTGATGATTAGTCAAACTGCATACATTTTTCATGCCTCTCTCTTCTTGTTGTCTGTACAAAAATCTTTCTGTGTTTATTGGATTAGATTAGATTGGAATAGTTTAGATTGGATTAGACTATGGTCAATACGATGTCAAATGTTATTGGTCTGCTGCGCACCTCACACTCAAACATATTCTTTTTTCTTTTAACTTTTGGCAGTCAGGCCCAAGGATGGCACTGTCTGTTGGTTGGTCTGCCGGTTCTTGACAACGACCAACAAGATCTCCTGATGGATGACTTCTCATGATTATGATTGAAGTCAGGCCCTATTATCCTATTATCGTGCACCACAAACAAGCCAAAGTTTCTGCTTCATCAGTTTGTTCATTATGAACACTACTGGGTAGGTTTCAGTGTAATATGCTGTGAATTACAGTTGAGTGATCTAACAAAGACTACTACTGGATAATTTAGTCACACAATCTGCACCCTGGTATGTATCTCTTCATTATCTCTGGTTGTTTGGGTCATTGTTGGTAAAGTGGCAAAGCAATGAGCAGGGTCATTCAGTAATGTTTAAAAAGACAAAACTTGTATCACAATGTGATGAAGTGACCTGATTTTCATGATATTTAATACACAAGATAAGCAATTACCTCCCAGGCTGTTCAAACACACTTGCACAGAAACAAGTGCTTAATTATTAACTTAATAAGAAGGGACCGTTTCAGCACAGATACCAGTTCAAATACCTAAACTTTGTGTGTACTGGCTGACACTACGTTGGCTGATATCAGTATTTTAATGAAATATACACTTACTCTCACATATTAATACTTTTTAACAGCTGTATATTACTGACCCTGCATGGACGTTATCTATGTGCTTGAATTAACAAAGGTCCCTTGTTGTTTATGAATATTGGTTACTTTTATATTGAAAAATCTGTTAGGTTGCATGGTGTTACATGGTGTTACATGGTACCACATAATTCTAGGAAGTAGTAGGATCACGTTTCATATTCATGAATAATGTGATAATTGGAAACATTGGAATTGCTGCATAGATTTGTCTATGCTATATATACCCAATATTGCATTTTAGAGAGCATCAAAGGCATTTTGTTATTCTGGTATCTGTATTTGAACAACAAAAGTATTAGGAAACACCCAACAAAATTCTATTAAAGCAGCAGAGGGACTTTAGGCATATCAGCAACATGTTCACATGTTGATCTCATAACCTAAGATTCATGCAATTAAAGTACAGAGTTTTGGTAAATATGAACACTAAGAGGCTCTGACATGGATATAAAAGGAAATCTAAGTCAATACTTGCCAAAGTCAACAAGTCTAACTGGATTAAAGGCATCTTTAGTTGTGTGCAAATCAGTAAAAAGCCCACAGCTTGTGGATTTAGGGTGGCTAAAACTGAGCATAAACACTGCACAAACACAGAAACCTTGCCAAAAACTGATATTTTGATCAGATTTTTCTAAATTGTGTCTTGAATTAATTTCTAGGATTTTGCTGTATTACAATATGTAAAGACAATGGTGATATAAAAACAACTACAGAGACAATAAAGATTATTTTCTATGGATTGTCCACATGTTGAATCTGGTCACCTGTCTGTTTTATTCCCAGATATTAAGTGTAAGAGTTATCTCTGCATCCCATAAAACAAGCCAAATTTTCTCTACACTTCACTTCTATTTTACTTATGCAAGAACTATAAGTGTATGCATTTGCACACACAAATTCAACACGCAATGTAGAAAAAGACCTCATCATTAGACACAGACCATTTCTTGCCAATTAGACTTCATTTCTACCATCTCATCTAAAAGGAAATGAGCCAACCAATCATGAGACATGCTTCAGTATGTCACATCCTGTTTATATGGCATTGTGCGTATGTGTGTGTGCGTATATGCGTGTGTGTGAATGGTGGTGGGCCATATCGCCTTGATGATATACGATGTGAGTGGACAGCTGTGACAGAGTCAGGAGAGCATGCATTTCCCACAATGCACATGAGGACAGAAGGGGGTACTCATGAACTCATCGTGGCTGCCAGAGCCACTTGCCGTCAAATACGCTGCTGTTGTAATGCTGTGGTTCTAAATGAACACTGCCTGCATACGCATACAGCAGCATATATGCACACACACACTATTTGACACACATATGCAGGCTTCCTACTCATAAACAAGTCAAAGGTAAGAAAAAGGCAGAAAAAAACAAGATATTTCACACCCTTAGGCTAAGATGTAACGTCAGTTCTGATTTTCCTGATCAAGTTTAATCAGCTCAGTCTCACAACCTCCTAATTCATCCAACATCACTGGAAAAAGCAACACTGGGACATTATGCAACTTACAATCACTCAAAAACACATGCAGGGGAAACTGCTAGGCCAGCACCATCAACCTCCTATTATAACACTGTCTACATTTACTTACTATTTCTTTTGTATTCATCATTTGTCAAAATAATAAATGAGACAAAAATGTTGATGGGCAGACAGTGATTATTTCGTAACACTTTATATGAGGAGATGAGGATAGGACTGACATGAAATGGTCATTAGCATAACATGACCCCTTCCACGAACGTTAAGTCTGGAGTCTTAATGAATGTTTATGACTGTTTTCATAAACGTGTCATTTAGTCCATTATGTTACTTATAATGCAAAATTGACAATGTTTCAGATGTTTTTATAACAACAAGTTAACATTATCAAAGACAATATAAAAGTCATAAACATACCCTAGTGGTCTAATTATTAAATTTAGAGAAACTATATTGCTTTATTTGTAAAGATACTTACGATGCCATATGTGGCTGGTTTCAACGGTAGCTGTCATGAGACCCTTACAACAGTGTTATTTATATTTCTTCAACTCAAATACAGAGGTACAATTTGAACTACACTTTTAAAAATAGGACATAAGTACTCTGGTGATATAGAGAGTACTTTTTTCCTTGAGTAATCTAACTGTACAAACCGCAGTGAACTGTAGTTAGCTCCTGCTAACTAGTTAGCTCTGTTAGCAGTGGGCCTAGGGCTCCTGTAGGCTGACTCAGTCCAAGGGTGCCATAAGTCAGACCTGGCAAGAAAACTATTTGGGTCCTTTAAGTATGTCTTAAACTTTATAGCAAAGGTTCGAGTGTACAGAACAGGCACAAGAACACATAATTAACATAGTTAATAATACACAACTCCACAAAAGAAATAGTCAAATAATTTCACCAGAAAAAGACAAATAGTCTGATTCAAAAATGGACTGGTGGAAAACCCATCAGACAAGTGTGAATAAATATCCGAGAAGAGACCTAATCAGAGAGGCAGTTAGACACAGTGGGTATGATGGAAACTGAAGATGATCAGATCCATAATGTGGTCGCTCTCATCAGACTAAAACAGAAAAAGAACACCCTTACTGGCAGGAGCATGATGCTCCTCACATGATGATGCTCTTCTCCGTTTAGATTCTTCATCTGCCTAAAAAAGAGTTTTTTTTCTCCTGATAGACTAAATATAGTTTAAAACAGTTACACCCTTGGGCTACAAATATTTCCTGTTTTTTCTGCTCTTTTTTGGTTTCTACCAACTCCTGAAGGAAAACTGACTTCTAAATGCTCCATCATGTTTACCAGTTGATTGCTCACTGTGTCGTACTGCTGTTTGATGCTGAATAAGAGTAATTAAGAGGATTTTTGACCTAAAACAGATACCCACTGCAACCAAAATAACATGTTAGGACAGAAAAGTTGTGAGCCAGAAAGCTTAACAATGAACTAAAAGTCAAGCACAGCACAGCAAAGCTGGCCAGAACTGCCCATTAAGGAGATAATTCCCTTTGGGCCGAACACTAAAAAAGTCCATTTTCACTGTCATTTGATATTTTGTTAAAAAAATATATCAATCATAGCCAGTTTAGGAATATATACATAACATATCAGTATGAATATTATATTCTGTTAATGGACTCTTCTCTCCTACTCTCCTGCTTATGCAGTCTACAGGATAACAAGGAACTGTTCAGTGGTGCAGATAAAATAAAACAAGTATGAATTGTGGTGAGACAGCTCCTAGAAATTCTTACAACAAAAGTATTTATTCTTGGAAACCATTCTGCAGCTGCATTCTCATAGCACAACCTGAAGTCTGTCATCAGAAGTCTGGAAAAAAATCTTTTTAATGTGAGAAAGCAAACTAGTTAGATTTATTTAGCAAACAATTTTGAAGGATAAATGTAAGAAGTAGTAGTATCTGTATTTTAGTAAACACTTTGGAGGCCAGTTTGACACTAAAATATTCATCTTTTATATAATGATCACTAGCACTGCTATTTAAAATAGTAGTATTACTACAAGCATAACAGAAATGCTGCATGAACATACAGTACAGTAGCCATGTGCTAATATGGAGGACCATATTTTTTCTGTATGAGTGTTATTATTAGAGGACACTTCGTCCCAAGGAGAAATCCTAACAAGATGTGCTGTGATTTATGTGAAGGAATGAAATCGACCTCCAACCTCCTCAGCTAAATCCCGTCTGGAAAGCTGCATGGCTGAGCCATTATGGCACACATCCATTGCTTGGGTAGACTGCCATTGTATAGATCATGAGGTACACCGCTGTGAGTTTGATGAAACTCTACCTTCATTTAAAATAATGTATCCTTTCTGGCTGTCCTCTGTCTGTAAAGTATGTAGGAACAGCGTGTTTCAGACAGTAAGTAAGAGAAGTTTTGTCTTTATGGTGTTTTTTTGACACCAGGGTGCTAACCAAAAAAGCTCATAAAGAAAAAGGCAGAGAGAAAAGCAGGCACAAACAAGCTATCACACGGACGCACACACACACACGCACAGACACACACGCACATGCACACGCGCGCGCACACACACACACACACACACACACACATTAATAAAAAGGAAGATTAATATAAAGCCAGACAGTAAAAATACAGACAGATTTTGTTTATCTCAGCTCTAAGAAGGCCTGTAACTGTTGAAATATAACTTCAGATGAGCAAAAACTGTATGTGTCCATTTTCCCCAAACTGCAACTCAGAGCCACAAAAACTTTGTTAGAAATGTTAATTATAAATTAATACGTTAACGATAATTATGTACTATTATTCCACCAAATACAGAAAAAATGACAGTTTGTTTCTCTCTTTCCTTGAGTTCTCCACAAAATTTAAAAATTTGAAGACATTTTACATCAAATTTTAAATTTGTGTGGGGTCTTTCAAATGCAGGAAACTCCATGCAGCATGACCTCATGAATGCAAATTTACACTGAAAAAAAGGCCTAAATGGAACTGTTGATAGAGGCAATTTTTTGCACAAAAGGAATTTTTGTACAAAAGGAATTTTTGTACCATCAAAATAATTCAAGCCTGAAGTATCACCTCAGTGCAAGGCACTTAGCAGTGAACATGGAGGTTGGGGCTAGCACAGAAGCTGGTGCCAGCGCCAGCAGCCAGCCTTACCAAGCCATGCCTGCCCAGGCAATGAGACGCACATAGGTAAACAAAAGGACACCCTTACTAAACAGATTGCATAAACTGCATGCAACTTTGGTGGCTGAGGACAAGAGGTTAGCAGAGGCTTTATGGATAGCATCTTCTGACACAACTTATAAGCCCCCATTCAAAAGTACAGTTTTTTCCAAGTTTTTTATTTATTCAGGCAAAGTTCACTGATAGTGGGCCTCTCTTTTGCAGGGACGCTCTGGTCACACTCACACAGTTACACAGTGCAGTACAACCAGTCTTATCTGCCAGCCACTGGAGCAGTTGGGTTTGAAGGGCTTGCTCAAGGGTACCATAATGGCGGTAATGAGGGAGGGACAAATGACAAACACTTTTACTTCCCAGATTCAGATTTATCCCACCGGCCAGAGGATTGAACCAGCAACTTGCGCTCTAGCTTCAAGGCCGCCACTGAGACCAAAAAATAAAAGAACGAGAAACCAATGTAACTCAGTTCAATCATTATTCTGGCTAAAGCATTTTATTTTTATTGCTTGAGAGCCCTAGATGTTGTATGTTACAGTGTCTCTCACAGAGCCAGTATCTGCTCACGGTATTTCCTCTTCCCCTCAAACGAGGAGAAGCTTTCTCACGTTGCTCTCTTGCCACTCTTGCAATTTGCACAAGTCCAATGTGACAACGATTTGAGTTTTAAGATTTTTTTTACTGCACAGGGTTTATAATGTCTGACTCACTGGTGGGTCAGTGGAGTTTTAGAAGTTAATTAAACTTGGGTCTTTCTCTTGATTAACAGTAATAAACTGAATTTCATTCAGTTGTTTTAGCTTTGATCCTCAAAAAAGCACAGATCTCAGTTTCCTATCCCAAACTTCTCAAAATAGCTAACTCAGCCCCAAATGGCCACAAAGCAGGAGTTTTACAAACATACGTATTGTATTACATATTTAACATTTATTATTTATGCACTTATTTATTTAAGACCAAATTGTATGAACTGTGAAAAGTTTAACTTTATCAAGCAGCACAAATTGCATACACAAATCTGTTCAGTTTGTAATTATTTCTGAATACAATCTTTTCTGCGGTATTTAAATCCCTTCTGTAAGCCAGTGCAAATGTATGTATAAACACGAGAAAGCAGAGAAATTATAAAACATTTAAGATATACATGTTAGAGTTACTCATAGTTAATTGAAAATTGTACTCTGTAGCAAAAGACTCCACAATTACAGCCATTGATTTTCTGTTGTTGTAGAAATAAAACCTCAGACTCTGCTTTGATGCAGATGAAACTTAAGATTCTAATTTTGTTTTCTCAGTGTTATAATTGCTAGCTTGATAGCAATAAAAAAGAATTTCCAACTTAATTTTTCTTTCTAGGTACAGAGGTTGTCTTGACACCAGTTTTATTCCCACCACAGTCATCATCTCTCTCAGCAAATATCACTGACCAAAACATTTAAACCCCACACCGCCCCCTCAGACTGTTACAGCAAGAATCAGCCACAGTGTTTACAGTACAAATGTTGGGTCTGTTTGAAACACCAGTCTCATTTTCACCACCTCATTGTGAAGAAACTGTCCTTTATTTTTATGTCCTTGTCACAGATTTTTTATGCTGTTGGCGGTGAACAGAGACTGCAGATCCACTGACATGCTAACAGCCAGTCTGTCGTTCACAGGAGTGTAATCACTAGGGAGATCTGTCTGACTTGGAAGAAAAACTCCCTAATGCGAAGCTTCCACTTGCTGAATTTGGATCACTGTCAGACTCTCAAAAAATAGCACTCCCAGTCTCTCTTCAGAAATGTACACTAAGTGACAGCATTTTGATAGCACCAGCACTGGAGTGCATTTCTAAAACTATGTCCCATCATTGTATCAGTTAAATACGATTAACTTAACCTAATTAACTTAACTTATTTATATTAGAAATGTTTAAACTGCCTCAAAGATCAATCAAGAAAATGGTTTCCAGTTAACGAGATTAAAGCCCATTAAAAAACAAAAAAATGTGACATACAAATATTTAGCTTATTTAGTCATGCAGCTGACACAGTGTGCAACAATTTAGCCACAGAGAGACGCTGCCACTGAGCATGACAATACTAATTAGAACAATTAAATCATACAGCATTAATGTTTTTGGCAGTTGGGTACAAATGCATTAACAAAACAAAAGACAGTAGTGATTATTTTTCAGATAAAAAAGCAAGTATTACTAGCACAGTACATCAACTGTGAATTATGTACAAGTAGAATGTCTGAAAGCTTCTATTAATGCAGTCCCTGCAAACTTCAAGTAATATTTACGTAAAAAATAAGAGATATTAAAATTAAATAAGTCTGGATTTGCTTAAAATGTAATCACATGTCAGAGTTCCTGTTCTGTTTCTGTTCTGTATACACTTTGCAGCAGCGGCAAGTTCTTTTGTATGGCAGTGCACCGAAGGGATAACATCATTGTGCATCAAAATGCAACTCTGAAATGTTTATGTTCAGAGATGAAATCCTATTGTCAGCATTTGAAAAATTGATGAAATGCACAATCCAGGCTGCAATATGCTGTCAATAAGGCATGCTGTGGTAATGCAAAAAAAAAGAGATAAGGTTAGTTTGGAAAAGAAAACCCTTCAAATAAATTTTGTCATGTTTCAGACCTACATAAAAGCAGTATTCAGTATTCAGAGTGCAATTCAAACAGCATTTCATTAAAAGGGATTTTTTAGTTTTAAGCCATGTTTTAGTGACACATCCAGTTATCAATTCATCAGTGAGGAATGCATTAGACAGGAGTGACCTTATGTTTGAGGTCAATGAAGGCCAGTTTGTATAGGGGGTCATCTCTGAACAAAAACAGCTTAGAGGTTCAGTTAGTGATCAGCTTTGTATACACAGTCACCAGCAAACTTCAGAAATTCATGTTTTTTAGGTAACCAGACGTTGGATGAAGTCAGTCTCAGTGGGATCTGATGGAGAAGAAAGAATTAAATGGTTGAAGTCAAATGAAATCTGCTGTGCTGCAGGTGTGCTGGAATTTTTACGGTTGACAGAGGATCTAATCTGTGCTAATCAGTTTATTCTCTGTTGCCAAATTAAATGTCTAAGCAAAACAAAAGAATTAGTGCATCATGACACAGCAGAGCAGGGAAAAAAGTAATGACATCTGTCAACCATTAAACTAATGTTTTGTACTTTGCATGACCATCACACTGTGGGGCAGCAACACATATTTTTTTTGACATTTTTGAGCTTCTGTTGAGGATTTCAAACAAAGCTCTGAATTTATTTATTTATTCATTTGTTTGTTTAATAAACAGGGGCAAAAGACAGTCATTGACTAGCCAAGAGTTAGCCAGATTGCTAAATTTCATCCACAGTCCCTGGGAATATATGTTGTAGTGTTTTATGGTGTCATCACCCCACCCTCAAAAGGTGAAGTCTCACCCTTATGTTACTTGTATGTATTTAGTTGCTGAATAGTATGAGGTTTGAAGCAGAGTAAAACCCTCTATTTAAAACATACTCTGAGCTAAACTCCAGCCAGTAAACGGCTCCAGATCGGGCAAGAATTTGATGGTGACAGTGTCTTTTTTCCTCCAGTAGCTCTAGTCAACCCCCAACTTCTTTGTTGGTGCAATTATCATCAGCAGCTGTCTGCCCTCTGTTCCACTGATCTAACCCACACAACACTCAAAGCCCTGTCATGGCCTACGCAAACAAACGTTGCTTTAAAATTTAAATGTCAATGTTATGAGCCAGTTTGTGAACTTTTAAACTATTTGGTGCAGTCCTATTATACCGTACATATTACAAAAGAATACAGAAGAGCACAAACAACGAATGGTTACAGTTTTACAGTGATGATAACTTCATCTGTCACACCCTCCAGAAAATGTCAGGAACTTTTCATAGCGGACATTCTGACTTGTCACTGAGATACACTGCACACAACTTTCACAGCTACCACTTCACTGACATTAACTAAATCACTCACATCTATTTGTGTTGGTGTCAACAGCTAATCTGTTAACTACATCACTTACTCACAGTAACATCTCTGAGAACAAATAGTGAGTCGCCCTGAGATGCAGGAAATGAGCAGGACACGTGGAGCCAGCTGAACACATGCTGTTCCTGTTTTACCCGTCTCTAATCTGCTTACATGCTTCGTTCAGATGGCTGATTTCATGTTCAACCCCCATCAGAGTGTTTAATTTAACCAACATTTATTATCCACTGCCAGAAGAAAAAGACCAGATTTTAAATGGAAGGCTTTTTATTTTCTTTTTATGCATAAAATCTTTTTAGAACAGGACCATTAATGTGAGATGTTATTAATTTGAGCCAGCAAAAAATGAATTAACTAATCTCAGCATCAGGACTTGCACTTGTGCAGTGTCTGTCTACATGCCTATGCTTGGCAGTGCATATGCAAGTCTTTTTTCTTTATATGAAGCCTCCCTCACAAGGTAAAGCAAGATGTAAAATAATTGAATTATTGACTTCATGAAAGGCCAGTTCGCTGTTCAGGGTCTGCTGCATATTAAACCATTCACACCTGGATGGGATAGATCATTATTTTCTGGCAAAATGGGAAAGGCGAGGGTAAGAAGTCGAATTTCTCCCCACTATCTAAATGAGCTACATGCATATTATTACGTCATTACTGTGTTACTTTTTAGAGAGATTTGTCCCGTTTTTTGAGGGGGGATTTTACTCCCATGATCTTGACCAGTGATAGCTACTGTGTATGTCTTTCATGGCCCCATTAAATTTGAGTAGACAGTTAAAAGTCAGTCCAAAATAAAATATTTTCACCACATGTCCTCTGCAATGACTTTTGGTTTGTAAAATATTGTGAAAGTTGAGGTAAAATGACAGTAGGTCATGTCTTGTTTGTTTTCCGTTGACTGGTGCCAAAGAAATAGAGAAAGTTATCAGAACCAAATAAATGTGAAAAACAGATTTCAGCAACAATAAACTAGGAAATCTGAGACCAAATTCGACCTTATTCCCTGAAAGATTGCAACAAACAAATACAAACCTGAAACACTGGGAGTTCGTAGTTTATATTGTTAACACTAGTTTGCCAAAACTATTCCTAACTCAATACACACTGTCAAGCTTTTTCTTGAGTCACATCTTATAACTTTCAACCCACTCTCATCTTACAACAACTGAACAAACGCGTTAATCTCATGAAGATTGTGAGATACAGTTGAAAGCTCTGCATGAGGAGAACCTCAGCAGCAGAGAGGAAACAGTGCATGCTGCATGGCCACATGGTTGCAACAATGTGTGTTGCATGCTGGACTCATCTCTTTCCCCTGCTCCCCACCAGTAAAGTATAAAATAACCAAAAAAGGACTCTAAAAACAAAATGGAAAAAGTCAGTGGGTGGACCTTGAGTTTATCAAGCATATATGTATTCTCATTTATGATAAAAGAGACTTTGCTAGACACAGCATTAGTATATGTTGTAATGAACGACTGGTAG
>JAPZDZ010000011.1:7681920-7708595 GCA_029783805.1 Acanthurus tennentii
CAACAAATCCTGTGTGGATCAGATGGATTCAGCTATGTATACAGGCTGTTATAAGTCTACACACATATTCAACAGCTCTTAAAAAGTCACATGATGTTTTTTTGCATTAAAGTTTCTCTATACATTTTTCATATACTTTTTAAGTTGTGAACTTGCGTTGCCTCAAAGTTCCCAACAATGTTCAAACTCAGAGAAAGATGTCATTATATTCAAGATGAGATATTCTTCATTTTGTCACTTTTCTTTTACCTTTGGTGAACATCAGTCAGAGAGTGAGAAAGGAAGTCTGCAAACATGACTAAGTATAAAGAAGTGTAAAGCAAATAAAATCTTAATACATTGCCTCATCTTTGAACATTTCTTACTGAGACTTTCCTACTGATCTAATTTTGCATTGGCTGCTGTTTAACAATGAAGACAGCAACTTCCATAATCCACACTGCTTCATTTCTGTTTTTAATACCCTTCTTACTGGAGAATCTATGTAGTGTGAATAAAAACCTGTGGATTTTTTAAACAATGGGTGAAACCTGTAAGTTCACAAATGATATTCAACTGACAGGAAATTAATATGCATATATGTAATAAATCAAGTAATTAATGAAGTAATTTCTGGGGCTTTGGTCAAAACAAGCTTTTAAAGATGTCACCTGAAGCTCTAAGACACGTTTCATTTCTTCCTACCATTAAATTAGAAAGAATGAATATCTGGATTACTCACATAAATGACAACTGTTGGATCTATGATAAAAAGGAATTTGGTAGCATCTTCTCTTTGGTTTTGTATTCCCACCTGCTGCTCAGAGATCTTGTGCAGCTGCCGACAGACAGAGCAGAGCGGGTAACAGTCTGCTATGACGTGAACAACATGGCATCAGCAGCAGCAGCACTCAGCCGGCCTCACAGAGCGCACAGTGTTCACTCTCTGAAGGGATCACTAACTGGCCAGAAGACATCAAGCAGGACAGCCAGTGAGAACACAACCACCACGAACATCTACACAAAAACCAACACAACCTCCCAGCTGTCAGCTCACTGACCACATCAGTCAGAACAGCAGATACCAAGAAAAGGATCAATAACATCAATGAAACAGAAGCTCGGCTCAAACCAAAACACCTCTGAGAAAAAAAAACAAAAAATCTGAATTGAAAGTAACTTGAAGGAAAGAGGCTGAAGAGCAAGTTACTAATTGATAATATCTATAAAATCTGTAAACATCTTACTAAAATGATCATGACACCCTGCAAAATTGATAAACAGAATTGAGACAAATGCCAGTGCGTTTGTGAATATGCACTGTTGGTTCCCTGACTGGTCAGAACTCCGGCCAAAAATCATAATTCTAAAAGAGGTTGGTGTTGCTACACACCCAGATGTCAGTGTTTATCTGAATAGTGCTGTGTTACCATTAGCAGTGGCAACGATAACTAGAGCTAGAAAAAATTGGTCCGAACCCACAATCTTCCATAGGTTTCTGGGTCCAACTGAATAATTGAGTAATAATAATTGAAAAACTGAGTAATTCATGTTTGTAGTAAAGACTGATGCAAAAAACAGGGAGTTTTTTTTTTTTTTTTAAATATCAGATATAAACAATTCTTAATGCTGTACTTTTTTGTGTCAGTTGTGGAGGCATTTTACTATAAGTGACAAATATCAATCCTATGGTGCCAGTTTATTTAGTAGACTTTGAGATACTTTGCAGGACAAACACACTTTAACCTGCTGGTGGTGCAAGAAAAAAAGTCAGGGGATCAGTCATTAGGATTTAATATCTGGGGATTGTCAATGTCTATACAAAATTTAATTGCTGAGATATGTATCAGTCTAAGCCACAGTGGACCAGCTGACCGACCAAAAGACCATGCAACAGACTGACAATGCCATTCATAACCATACATGCTGCTACACAGCTAAAGCTATACAGAAACAGATTTTTAAATGGGGTTAAGAAGAAACGGGTGAATGGATTTAACACCAAAGTCAAGTATAAGGAAATCCTGTTTAACCCCGACCTTGATCTCAGCCTTCAGGTGCAGTGATGTTCGGCACACAAATATATATGCAAACACACATATTCACACGCATACACACAGGTACACAAACACCAATCCAGCCAACATCGAGAAAATCTGTAAGTTCAGCAAGGCCTCGACTGTCAGACCTACATGATCAGACAGCTGCATTCTGGCAGATGTTCAAAGGCGACTATTATTCATGCTGCAGGCTTGCGAGCATAAGCTTAAGTGACCCAACCCCTCTGTACTGTCTGCAAGCATACTTTGAAGCCTCCTATTGTGTCGGGGCCTGTTGCCTGAGAGGCACATGAAAGGAAATCACAACTTTGAAGTCCACACAAGCACCGACTCTTGCCCCGACCACTTAGGGCTGGACTCGTAAATCAAACATACAGATAAATAAATAAAAACAACTGCCCCGGCTTCTGTTTCCCTGGAGATGACAGTGGGATTACTGTTCTCTGTGACTTTGCCCGGGAGCCTTGGATTGTGGTTGCCATAGAGTTTGCACGGGCAGTAAAAGGCCATTTGAGGTTTTGGTCAATAACAGCAACGACTGGCTATCAAAGGCCAAGAGGTAGGGGAGGTTAAACAGAGAGTCACTGAATCATTTAGATGCCTCTGACACATGTTAATAACACAAAATATATATGAACATTTAATGCACATATTGGTTAATAGCTACATATTTACTGATGGGTTTGAACAC
The DNA here is from genome assembly GCA_029783805.1 of Acanthurus tennentii. Taxonomy (NCBI): domain Eukaryota; kingdom Metazoa; phylum Chordata; class Actinopteri; order Acanthuriformes; family Acanthuridae; genus Acanthurus; species Acanthurus tennentii. The sequence continues at coordinate 7,684,651 of JAPZDZ010000011.1, forward strand.
ATCAATTTTGTACAAAGCTCAGTGTTAAGAGATGCTGTATTCTTTATTTATCCAGTTGTCGTTGACTTCTTCTAGATACCTGACCGGAATGACAGAGGATCTCAGAGTGTTCTCATTTGTAAGAGCTACATTTAAGTGCATAAATGGCCCTGCCCCAGGAAGACTCGCTCAATTGATCAAAAAGTATAATAGCGAGGGAGCGCCAAGCAGGAAAGGAACTGTAATGTATGAAGCACGACGCAAACCTTTGGTCAGGTATCTTTCTCATTTTGTAAGTATGTAATGCCTTGCCATCTGAATTAGGACAAAGTTGCAGTTTAACACATCAGTGACACAGTGGCTTAAACAAGAGGTGAATACTTAATGAGTTTTGAATGGATGCAGGAGTCAAAAATATGTACAATACATACATTCATACACAGACAAACAAACCCTCAAACACACATCTCATCTATATGTCAGTTCTCAGACAGTCACATACAATACAAAAACACACATACATATGCATGCAGCAGTGTGTTGTGTCTATTCTGTTGTTTATATCCTCAGTACTTAATGATTCATTCCAGTTTGTTTAGTTGTATCACTGTGAATTTTAAAGCCAACGGACTGACACAATTAGTTTCAGCAGAAACCTTCTATACAATACATCTGGGGCATTTCTTTGTCTTATGTAACACTATTTATCTGCACTGTTCCTGGTAAATAATTAAACAAGTAAAGCAAATAATAAAAGCTGGCACTCCTACACATCTAAGCAGCTAAGCCAAATTAGTACAACTAGTTAACGTTTCAAATGTTGATATGTCTATTAAAGAATCAGACTTGAAGAGAAAAAAGAGTTCTGCATGCTTTTCACCCCTTTTCCCTAACTTTACTGACATTTGAGTTCGTCTATGTCATCTCACATCTCAGGACTGAAACACTGTCAACACATTCTTTGTTTTCTCTGCATTTGGCACTTCCTCAAATTTAAAGTCAAGACCCATAACTCTTTATGAGTGTCTTTGACTCTAGATAAACCCTGTCTTCTTCTACTCCACATTTTTGTTTTAAGATTCCTTCTACTGAAAACAGTGTTTTTACTGTCTCCTAAACTGTCAGATATTGACTGTACTGACTTCTATTCATATTCATTTCTGTTAATGCAAACTTAAAAATGATTTCACCTGAACTGATTCTCCCTGTTTGCTTTTGAAGATAAAAAAAACCTGTTGGTTCCAGGTTTTTTTGACTCCAGAACAGATGTTTTCTATATATACAGTTTGGCCTCTGAAATTAGAACAAGTGTTGGGGTCATTTAATCCTCTTTCTTGTAAGATTTTTTTATCCACTGGCAAAAGGTTAGAGATTCTCTAGAAAAGAAAACTGTTTACTAAGGAGAGCAGGCTTCTCATCCCTTCTCTTTATTTCACAGATGCTGTCCACTTCAGCATGCCATTAGCCATTTCTGGCTCCTCATCAGGGCTCAAACTGTGTTGCAATATCCACAGTGCCATTCCATTTAGTATGCCAGAAAACAGATTTAGTATGTCCCTATACATAATATGCCAAATGCAGTGTGTAAAGAGCAACAATAAAAGAAAACGGGATGTCTGCTAATTGGCAGGACTTGTCTAGAGAAAGCTGAATGCCAACCCTTGCCAGCAAAGACCATGGGACCTCATTTCAGAAAAAGTAGTGCAGTAGCTAGTTGAAGACAGATAAATAAATATTTGATCCCCTTTGTCTCGTGCCATCAATTAAACATAGAATGTTTGTCTATTTAAATGATAATGTTGCAAATCAATAAATCCACAGTTTGTTGTAGAAATTGCTCAGTTAACATTAAACAATGACAGTGCTACCAATGAATAATCTAGTTTTTATTATCAAACAATACACCTTGATACAATTCCCACTGCCCTTCCAGAGCAAAGGAAAAAGTATAAAAATTGATTAAGATCATTACAAGTTTGGCTATGTTAAGAGCTGCAGCTATGTAATAAGTGAGTTTGTAGATTCCCTAAGACAATGTTATAATGAAGTCACTGACTGTATGTAACTCTTGGGTCATTAGTCTTTTAAAACATGCTGTCAGTCTTATTCTTCAACAGTTTGACAACAAATTGCAACCTTCTATCAAAAATTTTCTTTTTAAATTGGCAAACAGCGTATCAGTAACTGATGACAAAATTTAAATAGTATCAAAAAATGATTAGCCTCTCCATTGATTGCCATACTTCGTTTTTCTAAAATAAATTTCCATGGTGGGTCACCAGTAGGGGCAGGTCTCCCGCTCTCTAGAAGGACATTGGTATTTCCCAACTGTGGGCAAACTGTATGCAGCAGTATGTACTTTAGAAGAGCGGCTGGTGTTTGTGTCACAAGGAAAAGAAAAATGATGTGATTTGGAACGCGGCTTCAGTGTTTCTTGGCCGGCTGGCTCAGTATTCTATTGATTAGGCCTTTGGCAACCTGGGCAGATTTATTCTCTTATTAGATGCTTCTAAAGCCTGATCAGGACAGATTAAAGGTCTGCCACTGCCTCCAGCTACTCTATCATTTAGATCCTTTCATTGGAATTGGATGGCTGTATCAATATAATTACCCCAGGAAACAAGAGTGGGAATTGTACAGAACACAGAACAAATGCTGATTCTTATCAAATTGGAAGGAATGTAAGAAACATTATTGACTTGTGTGATATAAAATGATTATTAGGGCAGAGCTGAATATGTTTTAATTCAAAACAGAGGGATTATTTATTTTCCCTCGTATAACAGGGCCACAATTACATCTTCTAAATTACATTTCTGACCAGTGCAATCAATGAAACCCCTCACCACTCACTTTTGATTCATCACCAAGCACTTTTTAAATAATTTTTTATCAATCATTCATGCACTGATCCATAACGTTCAACTGCTCAAACATTTGTCTGTGGGTTTTCCCCTCACCAACTCTTTCATCTCTTCGTACACAAAACAAGTAATCATTTCATCATTTATACCACTCTTCACTTTAATTACGATCACTAATTCTTGCCTGCAGGCTGCTCATTCCCTCTGTGGACAACACAGGACAGAGCAGGACAGATTTAAACACCCAGGTCTGCAGTAAAGTCTGTTAAACCTCTTAATTTCACGCAGGGAGGCTGAACGTTTGAGGACGTGGTTACAAGTTTGTTCCGTTTGCTTATCTTTTGCCATGAGGTACATTTCTCCAAGGATCAGGTTTTATGCTCATGCTGTGATCCAGTGAGCCACATGACATCCAGAGGTGACCTAATTGATTTCAAATTGATGTGTGCTCTGTCACAACGCCTTCGGCCCCCTGATCCCACAGGAGCATGTCGAGCGCAAAGCAAGCTGAGCATCTCACACACAGAAAACCCCCAATCACACCGAGGCGCATTATCTGCTGTGGTTGCTTGGTAACCAAATGGAGGCACACGCATACACAACATAACAGTTAATTTGTATCCAGCTGTGTCAGCAAGGGGTAGCCAAAAAACTGAAGAGCTGCTTCTCAAGCTTCAGTCTTCGAAGAGAAAAAACAAAAAAGTTGATTTTACATACACAACACTATGTAAACAATGAAATACTGACATGCTCCTTTTAACTCATTCTTTGCTTACGTAATCTTATTTTCAGGCAATTGGTCATTTTTATTGAAATGAGCCAGAACTCTTTATGTTTTCATAACACCAATAAGGTTTTTCTTTAAGCTGAGATAACTAGGACACAAAGCAACATGCTAACCACTGCTGCTGTTTGTGACTGATGCATGAGGTGTGGCATGACACTGAAAGCATTCTGTCTACGTGAGGATGAAGGATTTGTTTTGCTCCAAGCGATATGCCTCTGTGTGATCTCGGCCTTACATTTCAGAACGCCTCCTTTCATCTTTCAACGCACATGGATTCCTCCGCTGTGTAGGTATTACAGGGAAATACTGAATTCAATCACAGCACCAAACACAATCTTCCCACTTATGTGCTATGCGAAAGAAAGAAAAAAAGGCACCTCTTAACCATGGCTTGAAACAGATGAAGAAATGTTATAATTCCACACACCAGTGTTCTGTGGGTTGGTCTTAAATGGCTGTAATGTAGTTTCAAACTCCAATGTTTATTTACAAAGGAATCAAATGAAAATTATGCAATTCATTCTATCTACTCTCTTTTCTTTCTCATCATTTTTATGTGTCTGTTTTTCTCATCACCTCAAACACTGGTGGTCAATGCCTCTCAGCAATCTTTGTTCTGTTTCTCATTCAATAACCTCCTTGTTTCCTTTGTTTATCGCCTCTCTGCAATAGCTATAATTTACAACACAAACTCAATCTGGTCCTCATACAGCAGAGAGGCAGGACAATATCTCTCCACACATGTATTTATCAAAGCAAAAGGAGCATTTATGAGCACTAAGTGAACTGGAATGAAACGTGCATTTCTAGCATCTAAGGCTGTTCTTCAGGCAGTGAAGCATGACAGAGGGAGATTTAACAAATGGATTAATTCACTACCATTTTAAATTGTTGTATTCCTGCTGTTCACTAAGTAAAATCAACTTCTTTATTCAGCAGCTGGAGTTTGAACAGATTCTATGGCACTAGAGAAAAAAAACAAAACAGGACTGCTTCCTCTTAATAGACATTATACTAATGCAGTGATGATGTATTTTTGAGCCCAGTCCAGAAGTTAGCTTTATCCCCTTCTTTATCCCTTGACAAAAAAGCAATGGGATTTTCCCATTGTTTTTTGGCTTTCCATTTTTCCAGAGTGAGTAAAGTAAAATAGTTAGCAAAAACTGTAACTTAAAGATGGTGACAAAGTAAAATTTGTTTTAGCAACTTCACCATTGCTATACATCCTTGATTACTAATAAATAATAATATAAATAATAACAAACCAACAGCAAGCGATAGCTCAGTAGTACGGCCAATAAAATGTTATGTTATAAAACCAGGTGTTCTGCTGCTACCTGGCCATACAGAAGGATCTGCTGCCATACCAGCACAGCACAGAGCAGCTTCTGTCCTTAGGCTATGAGACTTCTCAATTCATCTTTGTCCCATGGCAGGCATTAATTTAATCAAAATAATTATGTATACAGAAATAGCCAATTTTTCATGATATTATCAGTCAAACGGAAGCATCAGTATTATATTGAGACTGTTTAATAACCAGTAAAAAGTTTCTTGTGGTGCATCTTAACTAAAACATGTGTGCTGCCTGTTTCATTCTTAATAGATCCCGTACGGTAACCCAACATTTTTATGTTCAAATTTTGGTTCTAAATCAATCTTAAATCAAACACAGCTTTCTTTTATTTACATTTAAATGTCCAAAAAAAATCAATGAATCGTTTGCATTGGTTATGTTGATAAAACTAAATTCATCATTGAAACTCGTGCCTTTGTTTTTTCTGATTACAAGATCCTTGATATGCAAAAAAAAGGAATGAGGAGGCAGATCTTTGTATTGGCCAAATCTGATCAACAAACAGAATTATGAGTTGGGAAAAGCCTTTTTTGCTTCCAACAGGAGCAAAACAAACACCAGCTTACAGAAATACTCATATTTTCTTTCTCTCTCAAAGTTTATGCTGACAACCTTCTGGTTGCCACTCGAGGTGAAAGCAGAGAAGGAACACCATCCAGCCCTCCAGACAAAGCTTTGATGCTGCTGTTGAAATCCCAGCAGTAATTTCTTAGAACTATTGACCTGACCACTGCTCTGTCATTGTGCCCCTTCTGATAATAAAAACACAAGCCATTTCTCCAGGGCATGTCTCCAAAGCCCCAGTCTGTCACCTTTCCTGCCAGGCAGTCACTATTGTCCAAGCCCCACTAAGTGCTGCTAAAGAGAGAGAAACCCCTCCTCATAACTTTTATCTATAAAAACATCTGTCACAGAACTCTGTGGTGTTAAAATATGTTTTTTTTTTTTGTTCTCTCTTTTCACCATGATGATGTTCAGGTGGTAAGGCATTTAAATAAGGCTGGTTAAACTCTTGTGCTGGTTAAGACAAAAACTAACTGAATTTCTACAATTATGAATTAAATTATATTAAGGGCAGGGCTCTGTGCACATCAGTTACCACATTCAATTGGGAGAGAATTGCTTATTAGTGTACATTTGCCCCGTCACATTGAAATGTGACAGGGCCTTCACCTAGCACAGAGTTGGAAGTAAAGTATCAATATAGTGTAGCCCAACATCAGTGTTAAAATCACAAATGGAAAGGCCAAAGCAAAAAACTTTTTTCCCATCCTCTACAGGCTTGTGCGAACATTCACTTAGCAACTTAAAGATGCGGCTGAGGTACGATGTGACTGAAGATTTCCACTTTGTTGGTGAAACCCACTTGATTCGGGTTCAACTTAGGCTCAGATGCTTCAAATGAGCATTAAATATTATAGTATTAAATACTGCAAAAAAGTCATTTTAAACACAGCAAAAACAAAAAATTTCAAAACAACATAACGTGGAAAATTACAGATACCTTAAATAAATGAGAAGACAAGGACAGTCAAGATATTACTAGCTAATCTATCTAAAAACTTAGCAAAGACTTTTTACAAAGTTTAATACTACAAAGGCTTTACTAGTTTACTTTAGACAGTCATAATGACCAATGCACTTGTCAAGGTAACAGTTCTTTTCAAAGACACAAACAGGAATACAGGATGGGTTGTTTGTGTCTGTGAAAGTACATTTCCACATGTTTGAATGTTCTGTGTGTATAACACATCTTTTATCAAGATTTTTTTTCTTTTTAGCATTGCCAAATCGCAGTGGATTCATAGGTTGTGGGAAAAAGTAACATGTATGTGTGTATAGGTCAGGTGACAGTGCGCTGTTTTTTTCATCAGGTCTGTTTGGTGTTATTTTTTCAGTCTGCCTTTTTGAACCTGCAGAACATGATTTTTATGTTTTGACATACTGAGAGATTTTTGGTTTGCAAAGGCTGTTACATGGCAACTTTTTTCAGTTCTGCACAACAAGTTCAAAGACTCAAGCATGTAATGTTTCTTATGAGATGATGCTTAAAGTGATTTTCAGTATAATGAATCCCAAAGAATAAGTGCCAAGTATGGTTTCTATGACCTAATCAATTGATAGAGTAAAAGTTTATGACATGACAAAATTTGTTTGGTCATCGGCAGCAGTACAGGTTTTTTATTTGGCCACCCAGGGAATATAATTGCGCACCCCTGCCCTGCTCTGACTGGAAGAAGGTGATTCCGCCACACTCTCTCTTAAGGCACTCACAGATATGAACAAAAGGAACCACTCTCTCACTTATGACTTCCATCTCCAGCTGACACCCAGCGGGCGAGGGACTCACCCTGTGAGGACGACCACGAAGTCCATTACATTCCAGCCGTTGCGGAGGTAGGAGCCTTTGTGAAATGCAAAGCCCAGGGCGATGATCTTAATGGCAGCCTCAAAACAGAATATTCCAATAAAGTAGGGCTCTGTGTCGTCCTACAGAGTGACAGAGAGAATCAGAGAGAGGGTAAGAATGACAAGGGCAGATCTTTTTATAAGAGTTAAGATAGTGGTTAATGAAGCTTAAAGTGCAAGAGAGGGGGTAAGTAAAAGAGAAAAAAGAAAGATGGCTCCATTCACTTTTTGCAGTGGCATGAACAGGAAGTGGAGCCCTCTTTTTTGCATGAAAAGGGAGTAAATACAGTGAAAACAAATGTTCACACACAGCGTGATATCAGCAGCGTTGGTAAATCAATGGAGCCTTGGGCCTGCTGATTTAATGCATTCAAACATTAAAATTAACCATTTTAACCTCAACTGACAGCACACCATTACATCTGAGAAATAAAAACACTTCACAAGAACTGTACTCTGTTAAAATGTATCTTTGACATAATCAGTAGAATGCAGACTCTTTAAGGAGTAGGGGTTGGAATGAAAAGGGGACATATCTACTGAATGCAGATTTTATGATAGTGTTTAGGTGTATTTTGTGCCCTATAGGACTGGGGCTTTGTAAAAGGGCACTCTGACGGAGCACAGGGGATCTCTGGCTGACCATTAAGGTAACCCCAGCTAACTAGAGGGGTACATGAGTCAACCAGTAGGGTGTTTGGGCTAGAGAGAAAGACTTTTGGGCAAACTAGTGGAGTGACTGGTTGAAGAAATTGTCACTTGAGTCAAGCAAAGGGGTATTTGGACTAAGCAAAAAGGCATTTGGGCAAAAAATGGGTGTTTCTGGCACAAGTGCATTTGCACAACTGACTTTTGGATAATTTATTGGTGTTGAAGGGACTGAAAGCAAACAGAAGGAGGCCTTGGACCTTTTCAGCCAACTAGAGAGACATGGTGACTGCAGGTTTGTAGGGCACTACAAGAGAACTCTCAGGTTCCCAGGTTGGATCATGGGTCAACCAAGAGGAAACCAAGAAAAACAAAGCATATAAATCAATCATGGGCCATTAGGGTCACTCAGTCGGACACTTGGATGAAACGCAGGGGCACTTGAGCTGACCACAGAGGCACGGGCTCGCCATTTCCAACCATTTTCAACAGTTGGCCAACCAGAGGGGAACTTTGGCCGGTCCAGTCCTCAAGCGAGTTACTGTGACGCAAATAAAGAAAATGGTTTGAACTCTAAGCGGCCAAAAGGCACTTGGGGACCTCTTAGGGTAAAATCAAAAATGAGGAAAGAAAGACAGCAGCTAAGCCAAACAAGGAAGCATGTGGATAAAACAAAGGGGGGCTTTGTTCACTATTTTCAACAACTGGAAAGGCATTTTGGTTGCTTATTAAGACAAATGAAGCATGTAATAATTGTGAGCACTTGAGCAAGCCAAATGTAACATTTACAGCAGTGTGGTATTGGGACAAATCTGAAGCACAAATTCATCCCAATGTGACAAAGACATTCCAGTTTGAAAGGGCAAAATGGCACTCGGAGCATATGAACAACGCACATGTCTGGATATGATTGATTTGGACACTCTGCATCATTTCCTGAAAGTGTCAAACAATCAACAGTGTTTCACAGTCTGATCATTTGAACTAAGTGGCCAGGTTGACCCTGGACCTTGCTTTAACTACGCCAGCTGGATCAGGCGCATATGACATGACACTTTTTCCTTTGCCTCCATTAATTTCTGCAAGAGCCCTGAGCAATGTGCAGGGCACGGGCAGAGGATATCTCACGCCTACACTAACCTCTCCCCCTTGATTTTTCTCTCACGCTCCTGGCATACTACAACCTGACAGTCAGCGTCCCCAACCCCCAGCTTCTCCCAGCTCCAACATAAATAATCACATAAAAGCAGTGTGACAGGCCTGAGCACTATAGGAAATGTGACCTTTTCTATAGCACAGTCTAACTGCAGTGAGCATCCAGTGATAATAGATATGTTGGACAAGAGTTACTGTACCAAGGCTGAGGTGGTAAAATAATGACAGTTTGTTGTTGTTCTTGAGAAGCAGATAAGCTTCCCCCGGCTAAAAAGGGAAGCCGTTAGAGCTTGCGACATTTTTAAAAAACAATGACTGGCATTTAATGTGAGATACAGTATATTCAGTTTGGCATGCTGTAAGACAAGCTTCATAGGCAAAACAATTGAATGTCTTATGTAATGACAGAGCTGGAGGGCTGCCTGGATTCATGTCTGTGGCAGTATTGCGTTAACATTTATTATACATACATGTAAAATACTCCTGAATTATAAATACACTTGAGGAAGGCGTTGGGGAAAATCCCCAAGGATCATGGCGCTAAAGACTTACAATGGACCTGAAATACTTCGACTGAATAGCTTCTATCATCGCCTCCACTTACAGCACGCCTCCTACTCTGTTGACAGAGCTTCATAAATAATAGCTGATCCCTTGTTCTAATTAAAAGGCTTCTTGTTGTATTACATCCTCGAGGTGGAGGAGGCAGGGAGAGGATGCTTGTTTTCTCCTTTGTGTATCCACTCTAATCACTTTCTCAGGTGTTAAACCTTACCTTTTTGATTCCCTAGCTGTAACATCTTCAGTGTTAAATTTGCATTTCAGCTGCTGAGATCATTTTAAACAGGAGCAGGTGGTTGAATATGGAAGGAATTTGTTGACTTTTTCACATCAAGCTGTTGCTTTTCGTGCGACTCTCTGGCTCTATTTTTAAGATAAACACCCCTAAGCTACAACACCCTGAAGAACAGCAAAGTGTTGAACCACGAAGCTATGTGCTACTCAGCTTTGTTTTGCATTTTTTTCCTGGTACATAGAGCAGGCTATGCCATTTGACCTCCCTGTGCTGCAGACTCTCTGTTTTTCTCTCTTAGACTAGTTAGCTGTGCAGTGTGACCGTCAGAGTTCAAACCTTGGTTTAAACCAAGTGCATATGTGAGCAGCTGAGGGAACAAGGAGCAGGAGCGAGGGATCAAAGCTGGCTAACCGAAAGGCTCTGCTGACTTACAAGTTGGGAGCTGAGGGGGAAAAAGAGGGCAAACACAAAAGGGTTTCCCACAGTCTGATGACTGAAGGATGATGCTGCAATTAAGCTGCTGCGGGTTAATCTCTTGTAACACTGTGACTCTGATGCTGCAAGGGTTAGAAAACAAAAAGCTGGGACCTGAGCGCTCCCCATGTCTGTTGAGAAGTTTGTTGTACGTTGTATAAAACACAGCCATGTTAAAGTACTTACCAGACGTTCTGACATGGGTGTCTTGTCGCTGGCAGGTAGATGCTGCTCCAGGGCCAAGACGATGCAGTTGGCAATAATAGTAGCCAGGATCATGTACTCAAATGGAGTGTGAGGGTTAAGGAACAGTTGAAAGAGGAGCTGCATTCATTTCATTTCAGAATCATGAATTAAATGCTTAGAGACTTACTTTTCAATCAGAATAAATGAGTTTACCAGGAATACAATGAGTAACTAATCAAGGAGTCTAATAATAGAGGGGTGCCCAGTAAAAACAGACAGAACTAACTGGTACAGAAAAGCAAATTATACTGCATTATTGTATTTTTTTTTAAAAAGAGAAAAAAACATCAAACTTAATTCAGATGCATTTTGTCCACTAAAGCATGAACCATCCATCATGCTCTGGTTCAAGGCTTTCTAGAAAGAAAGCATCCTATACATGTGCTCATGATCCTTCCAGATGGTTGCCCATTTCCAACCATTTTCAATGGCTGGCTCATTCCGCAATCCATTTTCACTGGGTCATTGCCCGCAGGTCAGGGCCTATTGAGGGCCTATGAATCGCAAGGGAATAGTAAGCTTATGACCATTAAAGTCAAGATGTAGAATTAAAACCCATAAGACACCCAACTACCCTGATTATGCAACCAGAGAGATGTTTTCTTTGCAGTAAATTTCAAAAGAAACCATGTGTAACTGTTGCTTTTGCCATTTTTGCTGTGACTTTTAGTTTACTGGTCCTGTGGAGTGGAAAGCTGAACTTGCATCCATACATAAAGGGCATGGATAAATTGGTAACCGTTATTAAACTATTGCAGCTAATGCTGTTCCTGCTGTCACCCATGGAGCACAGAGCAGCAGCTGTCTTCTCTTGTTTGTCACACAAGCTCTTGCTTTCCAGCCTTTGGCATTTCCCAGTGAAAAGATAATAATATGATTTTGTTTTTCTCATTAAAATGAGTAAAAAGTTTTTTTTATTCTCTTGTTTTCAATCCAATTGTTTTCAGACTTTAACTGCACGAATGTCTTTTAGACCTTTGACATTTCACTGTGAAAACAAATTGTTGCAGAGCAACTGAGTTGATTTCTAAGAAAATCTCCTTGGATTTTAAAGGAACTATCTATCTTAGCCTACATTTGAATCTGAATTTGTTTCTTCAAAAATGTGAAATGCTTATGACTTGAAATTATATAGCGTGTTTTATAAACAAAACAATAAGTGTTAAGGCATTAAATGTTACTCTCTTCACATGCAGCCGCTGTAATTTAACATCATATTAGGAATCTGACACTTTCCCATCTTGAAGTGAGTAAAAATCTTCCATTAACATTGAATACCATCCTCCTCGCAGAATCTTTCACTCATTTCAAGATAAAAAATGTAATATTTGAAAGATGACCATGACTCGACTCAATGGGCTTTTTTGCAGCGTTGACAGAGTGGCGTGGAGCGGTAAGCGTGGGCGCCTTCAGCACCATGGAGAGGGCTCCTAACTAAGACGACGAGGCGGTGCTGCAACGGTGAACCAGCGGTGTCTCTCTACAAACCTACAGCGCGCTATTCCTCTGGAACGACATGGTGTGAGCACACGGGGAATGAAGCGCACTCAGTGCAAGCGGTGAACGAGCACTGCCCTTTTACGCACGCAGCTTTTTATTGAGTCCAGTTGCGTCAATCAATAGAGATGTTTGATCATTACTAAGTGTATGCCCGGTCGACAGACAGTTTACAGCTGACATTTGGACAAAAGAACTTATCAGTCGGTGCGGACGCCCACAGGCTCTGTGTTGAGCTGAGAATAGAAAAAAAGCAGCACAATGGGCGGATGTGAAGTCTTTTCACTGCCCGCGCCTATTGAGAAAACATCTTTGTGTCATGTTGGACAGAGATAAGAAGCGGAGCGACAGGTGCAGGCAGCGTTGCGCGAAGAGAAATAAAGACGAACATCGTGGCAGCGACTAAACAGACGAAAATAACTGGTCATTCAACAGCACGGGCGGGTTCTCACAACCTAAGCTGAAAGTAGTGAATAATACACATCAGCACCTATAAACTTAATAGCTTGACAAACAGGTTTGCGGGCGGTAGTGTGTTACTGCTTTTTGACCATCTGTGTGTGGTTGCCAAGCAGAGACGGACAGGTTACAGGTTTTAAATGCACCTGCTCTGTGCGTGGTGCTACTGGTCAGGAAGGATATGGCCACTCTGTTATTCGCTTTGCGTACTTCCTGATGAGATTGTCCTCGCGGAAGATAAAGAGGGAGCGGTTGACAGTGAAGCAGTTTTGTTTGACAGGGTTTGGGTTGTAAATGGCCATTGTCCGAGCTCTCTGGGCCATCGACTGCTTGTACACCCTCTGGCCACCCGGAGCGCCACCACCCCGGGCTCCCCCTCTCCCGGCGCCCGGTCCGCCTCTCCCTCCGCCGCCTGCGCCTCCTCCATAGCGGCTGGGTAGATCATCTGCGAAGCGAGCCATTCTGGAAACGCACAGATCCAAAAGGGAAAATCCAAACTGGTGTCAGTGGAAAATGAGGGGAGACGCATCACAACAAACACACTTCATCCAAACCACAGCTTAGCGTGAGAGTGTAGCCAGAAAGCGCTGCGTTTGGAAAATGGAAAATAAGGTGGCCTCAATGAAAACCATCCTCTCTTGATCCTTTTCTTTCATTCATCTTGAGTGAAAAATAAAGCATAAAAGTTTATAGCAATAACGCACTTTAAGATTAAAGTATAAGATTTTTTCACTTCGCTGAGGCTGTTGCATCCATATCAGCTGGGCTCTAGGTGGGAAGAAAATCACGCTGAAATAAAAGCAGATCACCCCGTCCCTGTCCAAAATCCTGACAGCATCGTGTCAGCATCCAAACACCAGTTGAAACGTTCAGAGGCGTCAGTCAAAATAAGCAGGAGCGCCAGAAAAACCCTGAAATCCCTTTCTTTTATTTTCCCAGCTGAAAGCAAAAATAAAAACAAGCCAATCCAACAGAAGCAGTTGTCCTGTGATTTCTGTTTGATCGCTCGTTGTATGGGGGCTGAAGGCTATAAGGCAAGTCCTCAGTGGAATAAGGAAGAGCGCATGTGACCAAGATGGGCCTATCGGTGACTGGAGCGTACAGACGCGCTCACCGTCTGATGGTTGGTTATGAGAGACCGTAAACCTAATGAAGTTCAGAAAAGCCCTGCGGGTCCAAACATAATCATTAATCACTCTTTGTTTTAGCATTAAGGCAAAACACGTTTTCTACACAAAAGATTGCAGCTTAGAAAAGATGATGTGCGCCTTCAGTGTCTTTGCAAAAGAGAACGCATGTTGACCATTGACAACATGGAAAGGGAGAAAAAACCGCATACATACCTGTTTGGCAAAAACAAACACTCGTCTATGAAAAAAAATTTGAGGAAAAAATAACAGTGTGAGAATCCAAACCAGCTTTGTCTAGGTTGTTATACTTTTCTTTCCTGTTTTCATATATCTTTTTTAACACGTATGTTGTGTTGACATTTACTTTACACAAATAAACTAGTAAATCTATTTATATTAGTCTATTTACTTGTAAAATCTTATTTATAAGGTTGGAAAAGCAATGATGATGCCTAAGCAATGAAAAAAATCATCCTAGCAGTATGAACCCATGCCTAAAAGTATCTAGTCAGCATAGACATTTTGGGGGATTTTGTATAGGTAGTGCTGCGCCCAACTATTGTACAAAATCCTTTCAATTAATCATTTTTTACAGTTGAAGAATCTGAGATCTGATACAGAGATAAGACCTTGCAATCTAATGTGGACTTCTTAAACATTTTCTCAGTTCAAAAATCTGTTTATAGGCTCAATAAAATTTGAAAAAAAGTCAGTAGGTACTAAGGAAATAAAGCAATTATGTTTTTTGGGTTTTTTTTTTTTTTTTTTGCTGAGGTTCTAAAGATGGACCAGTCTCTAGATGACCCTAAACATCAAACAGGTTAATTTTTGTATTAAAGTCAGCCATACTTTGCAGCAGAAGCTCTGCACAGAACGGTGTGCCTGAGAAACTTAAAATTAGCACAGAAGCTCTCTGAGTTGTTTTATCTCTTCTCTAATTGTCTGAAATTATGGCACAGGGCAAAATTAAGGCTTATGCAAATATGCTGATGTACCGACCTTTGCTGCACAATGCACAGGAGCTGACTGTCTGCACTGAACAGGCCCCTGTAGATACTTGAGTGATTGGGAATATTCTAAGCTTACAAACTCTCTCTGTGATTGTTGATTATTTTACGGAAATGTAATGAATGTATCTATATCCTTCAGTGACCTAACAGCTGAAAAAAAGCAAGTTAATTGATTATTCAGAAATTATTCAGTCCGAAACCCTCTTATTAAAAGTGCTTTATCAAACAATAGCCCATGGTATGATGACTGACAGCAGAGCAAAGCAAAAGTTGTTCATGTGGCCAATCACATAATCAGGAGGCCACAGAGCCAGTTGGGGGCTATTTGGGAACAGAGGATGTGTACACTGTACTAATTTACAGCTGTATTTCAGTAGATAATTTATCATAGGAAGGAAATAAACAAACTAAGTTGGCGACAGAGATTTACAGACAACTATAAATTTAGGTAATAGACTGTTAGAGCCAACGTTAATTACCGCTGGGAGCGTTTTGTGTGTAGTGTTTACCGGAGATGATGGTCGTGCTTTTGAAATTACATCAAGAAAATTAATTCAAATGCAACATTAAAACTTTGTTCTTGGTCACTCAGATCTAAAGCTTGTATTTGTTGTCACTCAGCAGCTTGAATTAGTAAGTCTTTTTCTTAAGAGTCACAGTGTAAAAACAATAGGAACCCAGTGTAACTTACTGCATCTCCTTACTGGAGCTTCATCTAGTTTTGATTTACCACCACTTTTTATTGGCTTGACATTAAGCTGAAAAAAGAATAGTTTTTAGACATTTTCTGCTTCTTGTCACTTTATCAGCATAAACTACAGGTTCAAAGTATAGGGACACACAAACGCTACTACATCTGTATACAAAGTTAGAAAAAAGTTGGTGTTCACATACTATTGCCAGTTAGTGTTAGCTCCAATAACGTGAGGAGGCACTGCCTTTTCGGACATGAGGAGTAAAACCTCATAATGCCTCTTATTAATGAACCTGTATGAAGTGTGTGCAACTATTGCACACACTTACAGCACAACATCTGACCAACCTTTACAACCCCAGACTTTGATAACCTTTGTTTGAATACGTGTCGATCTAAATTATCCAATGTACTTAACTTATTCATATTCAGAAGGGTAGATATATTTTCATTCAGTCTTGTGTTGCTTATTATTTTAGCATCCGAGAATCAAATGTAGCTCCCTGTTTCATCATCTGCAGCCAGATCATTCACCCCAATGCTTCAGATACGGCTAAGAAGCCATCTAGTGGTGTAGCTGATGTACTGCAGAAATGACGCAACAGTCAATGTATAAACTTGTGTTGATATTGCAGAAGAAACTGTGGAGTAAATATTATTTGATCAATTTGATATATCAATTTGAAATAAAAACCTCTGTACAAACTGTAAACAATGGGAGGAAGAAGGAAATAGAGCAAGAGTCTGGCACTTTATTTTTGGTACCAATCGCAGTGTAATTAGGTTATAAGTGTTGTTAAAGCATCCTTTTCTTTGATGTCACTCCTAATTTTTCGTCCCTGCCTGTCTTCACAATTTATTATTTAGCTTCATTTGCTATTTAAGTATTAAGCATTAAGGCTTGTGTCTCACCTGCGGGACCATGGCGTGCTGTGGAGCAGCTCGTGCCTCCTAACAATTTGGCGCAAACCATCACTTCTTCCCGCTCTATTAAGACCGTCCAGATGTAAAACTGCGTCGTACTTCTGCACCGTTTGAGTGTCCGCAGCTTTCCATGACGGCTCCTCCGGGTCTCCAGCGCCGCTTTCCGACCCTTCCGCGGACCACCGCTCCTCCTCTACCTGCTGACCGGCCCGGCGACTCTTGTCAGGTGACTGAGCCCAGGTATCCTCGTACTCCGCCCCCAGGGTGAGCATCCTCCAGGAGCCCAGCGTGGCTGCGCGTACCGCTGGCGAATGAAAGATTTATCTCATAGAGTGAAGACATGACTTTAGGAAGTAAACATTTGTTTATAAAATAGAAAAATAAGTTCTAAATCAATAAATAGTCCAGTGCTAACAATGTTTTGCTGCACTAATGTTTACCACTTAAGAGTTAGCGACAATGACCTAAAGTTAGCTAACCAACGTTAGTAAGGTTAAGGTTAGTTTAGAGCAGTAATTTAACGTTCAGTCAGATTCAGCAACTCAGTGTTACCAGAGAAAGCAACAAAAAATGTCCAGGTGAACTTGTTGACCCACTCTTGTAGCATTATCCAAATTTTGCTAGTCCATTTGTGTTTGTAGATTAGAAACACTTTATTCTTCCCAAAAAAAATATGGCAGAATTCAGTTAAGCTTTCGTCAAGCTAGCTGTTTGTTAGCAATAACTTAAAGCATTGTATTTAGCCATTTTGTGACCAACATACCAGTGTAGAAAGTCTGAAATACAATGATATGAATATTAAAGTTAAAAAAGTTAAAGTTAACTGCTGCCAGATTGCTGCTTATCAAGTAAACATGGCAGTCCCGTCTTGGTGTCATGTGGGAACCACCTGTCCACTGGGTCTTCCTGCCATCTCTGAGACCGGTTTCAGGTGAGAAGGATTCAGCTAGCCCTCAACTCTAAGTAAAATCTTTAAAATCATTGTTTGAATTACTCACTGTACCAGCAATACACTATTTTCAGCACAGCTATTTTGACATGTTTTGACATCAGGAAAAGCACAGGTGTGATTAATTTGACTAATTATGGCCTAATTTTATTTAGCTGATTCAGGGGCCTGTTATTATTCATGCTAGCTTACTTTCATAAGTGACCACTTAACTTGTACACCAATATTACTACTAATTTAACTAATGTTTTTAAATTCTTTTTACAGGGGGTTGTGTAAGAGCATGTGTTATTTAGATCATCTTTATTAAGTCTTTTTGGGCATTTCCTGACAAAAATGTGTGACATGTGGATCCTTTATCAGGGTTTTGGAGCTTTTCTTTTTATGTGTATGCAACCCATACGTGTCTCAATGGGAGTTTTTACCCCAGTTTGTCGAACACAGCCTCTTACCTCTTTACTTTCAGCTCTGTGCTCTGTGTATTGTCTAGCCAGTAGTTTGCAAGGTGTTGGTGGTGATGCATGCACAAAAGAAAAAGCCCCATTCCTCCTGTAACCTGGAAATTGATCTTAGCTCACCATCTTGAAGGATGTATCAATTCTTAAAATGCATCTTGAGGAGGGAGGAGGCTTGCCAGTAGAGCTATACACAGGAATGCACAGGTGTGTCCTTTGTTGAAGTCTTTTTTTGCTCCCAAGATGTATAAAAGTGGTGTGACACACATACACTATGGCAGGCGCAGCTTTTCCTTTTGTATACATACACTGAAGCAAATAAAAAGATACAATACGGGCTTCGCACTGAAGGTGCTCGGGCCCGTAAAAACATGGATGTGACCAGATTGCTAGGCTGCAAGACCCGACCTTACACCATGACGGCTGTCATTG
The DNA here is from genome assembly GCA_029783805.1 of Acanthurus tennentii. Classification (NCBI taxonomy): domain Eukaryota; kingdom Metazoa; phylum Chordata; class Actinopteri; order Acanthuriformes; family Acanthuridae; genus Acanthurus; species Acanthurus tennentii. The sequence goes on from JAPZDZ010000011.1 coordinate 7,702,916, forward strand.
ACTATAGGGGTTACACATCCACTGCCCAGTTGGTGCAGTCCAGAAACTTTCATGAAGGATTTTTTGAATAAATGAGAGTGAGGGGGTGTGTTTTGCATGTTAAACAGGAATAATTGTGCAATATGAATTAATTGGGCAAGGCTGGGCCTTACAGGTAAAACAAGGCAGACACATTTGTTCTTGAGCCACGAAGAACCCTGATGACCATGAAGACATGGCATTATCTTAAACCACTGTGTACCAGCTTTTTCAATGTTGCCATAATCTGTCTTAGTAATCACAATTAGTTTAAACTGCTAAAGCTCCCAAAGTTACAGGCCTGTCAAATAATAGCGTAGATACAGCCTTACTGATGTACGCTGGAAAACTGGTGGAAAATGTCCTTGACATTGAACCTTTGAACTAAATAATATGAGTTCCAAATTTTTAAAAAGTATTTAACTTGAGGAAAGTAAATTATAAAGCTTAAAAATAAAATGATAAATTACATTTATTTAATATGATAATTTCACATTGCAGAAACTTTTCTTCTGCTTTTCTATCTTGTTAAACTTCTTGTGACCCCTGAGACCCTTTTAAACCTTTGAAAGGAGGTGGTTTTTGAACCACTGATTTGGGTTACCAGTAAACCGAGGTTTCAGTGCTCAGGATTCAATACATAAATAGTTATTAATACAATAAAATAATCCAAACAAATTAGAAAAACAAGAACGAACATACCATAAACCACAGTAGATCGTCTTTCTGCCCATCTGGAGTTGGGAGGAACGGCTCTCTTCATAACTGCTCTCCAGGGCTACTTAGGTAAATCCAGCTGAACAGTAGGATATTTGGCCCTCATACAGTGCGTCTGCCTTCAGGAGGCTCCCTTGTGAGAAACCGGGGCAGGGGCAACGAAGACCAAAAAAGTTTCTCCCACCTTGGAATGCGGAAAGGCTGCTTCCTGTCCTGCCAGTTAAGAACCCTGTTATCAGACCAACAGTCTTCAGGGCTCAAGAAGAAATTTCTCTAATTCAATTATGCACTATGTTTTCACTGTCCGCCCTGGTAACCAGGAAGGGAGCAATCATCGGCCAGTTTATGAGACATAAAAGGTCTGCAGATACAGACTAACTAACTTCCTGTTGTTTTTTCACATTGGAGCAACAAGGGACAATTTAAATCCAAATCCACAAGATGTTTATCAATACATCAACCAGCTGGATGTTTCAACAAATATGAAGGAACTATGTGCATTTATTCAGGTACAGTGTGAAAGCATTGTTTGTTAACTTGAATATTTCCATTTTGAGAGAACCTCTCTCTAGCTTCAGAATCAAATACTGTACCTTTATTTCTTTATTATACATTTTCCAAACAGCTGTGCCTCCTCGTTACTTGGCAGATCAAGATTTTAAACCTGCAAATAGATTAGTGTTATTGGGGAAAAATCTTGTCCAATGTCAGCTCCTTAAGCAATAAATAGCTTTGTAAAGTTTGAAATAAGTGCTGTTCAGGTCTGCAAGCATTTCGGTTCTATGGATTTCATTGTCAGTCAGTGCTGATATCACTTTGTCTGGACAAAAACATTGCATAAAAACTGGATGGATAGCAAGGAAATACAGATACTGATATCTTCAATCAACAATTTGTAAAAAATCCTGAAAATTAAACGACTCTCTGCTTGGGCTGTTTTTTTTTTCATAAGCAGAACTTTCTACTGAAAATACTACTATATTATGCAGGTACAACCCAGAGAAGTTACTAATGTGTTAGTGAACTCTTAGGTCTTCCTGTAATTATCTTGAAATTTAGATTATTCTCATTTTTTTATTATCTGTAGTATTTCTACAACTATTGGACTTATTGAAACTTTAACATGAAGGACATGTTAAGGACCCTTCACACTCACACAGGTGTTTCAATTTACCTGCTGATCAGACCTCTGCTCTGAGTCAAGTAGGGCGGACGCCTGCTAGGAATTATCCAAGGTAAAATTTTAAGTTTTCCTGTCTTATCAGGTGCATAAAGAGAGAGATACTGATGTTAATCAAGCTTATTTTGTACATGCCTCTACTTTCCTTGAACAAGGTCCAAACCAGCTGAAAATTAAAACACCTCTGTGGGTGATCTAGGGTGTGTAGGACCTTCAACAATAAGTATTTTTATTTGTCTTTTATTCATATTTTTATTCTTGAATTTCATATAAGCTAAGAGCTCTGAATGTAAGGAATGCTATCAAAACAAGCTTGCATTGGCTTTCACACTTAACTGTCTTTTAGTCCTAAAACCTGTAGCTCTGATTTCATGGTTTTAAATTGTAATAGAGTAATTGTAAGTATTGTTGTATTGCTTTGCCAGTGTTTAATTGGAGCTTCTATCAATTTGAAATAGCTCTTCAGCAGCTCTTCGAACATCACAGCACAAACGAGAGGCTTTGAAAGTCTAAACTCATTAAAGCAAATGGAGTGTGGGAAGTGTCAGCAGCTCAGATGCCACAGCTGCTCAAGTATTTCAGCATCGGGCCCTGGGCCCGTCTGTCAAAACTGAGCTGCTGCTCAGTTCGCTTAGGGTCGAAGTGACTGCAGGCTTCATTTTGAAGATTTCTCAGTAATGCGTTTGTGGTTGACAAGATAAGAAGTCTAAAAGCAATACCTCCCTAGACCTGGGGAAAATCTGTGAAATGACAGAGCTGGAGAAAGAGGCATTATGATATTTAAATTTTTAAGCATTTCAAGTTGGTAGTGCATCAAACAAGCTTGCCTCCCAAGAAAAATTGCAACAAGTGAAGCGAACTAGAATAAATGCATTAGTAGTAAATTTATTGAAAAAGATACAACCAATTAGATGGATGGTTCACGGTCCAGAAATATGTAACAGAAAGTTATGGAAGTGCATTTTTATAACCTTTTTTTCCATTTAAACCTTTCAAGACTTTGCACAACAGTCACTGCTTTACTAACAACATTTAAAAAGACGGGTTGGCTTCTGTCGGCAAAATCATGAAACAAAATTAAAAACAGCCTAACTACAGTAACTACGATTAGAAAACTGGAGTTGAAATCAAACATAAAAAACTTAAAACATTCTCTTATTTTACAAACTATTTTCACTTCAGTAATAAAAATGAAAACAAAAGTAAGAACCTTTGTCAGCACCATTTCTTGTTTGTTTTAAACCAAGTTTCAGTTTAATCAATCAACAACTGTGGTAAATATCTGACACGTTAAGATCCCCTTAAACATGCTTCATAAAAAGATCAGCCAACCTGATCAGCAAATGATCCAGACTAGAAACCCCTCATTTATGAGAAATGGTACAGCTTTTTGTATCATCTATAATCACTTGAGAAGCAAATTAAAAAACAATTCAATTTTTTGCACCATTTATCTTTCACATAATTTTAGTTATCAATTCATAAACTATGGTGACAGATGTTGAACATGTCCATTCAAACACTGCAACAAATATGAAGTGGCAACATAATTCAATATTCATCAGCTAATTTTGCTGGAATGGTAGATGATGAATGACCGCAGAGGTCAAACAAGTTAAACTCAGCTATGTGCTAAGGTTGTCTTTGCAAAAGACACCAATACCCTCAATCCCTGACACCAAATTTCCTTGATCCTGACTCAGTAAGAAAAGCCAAGTAACAATATCAACCAATCTTAAAAAAAAAAAGACAAGACAAAATGCACAGTTCTCCTTCCCACTAAAGTTCTCATATGAAATGTAAAGACAGTTTATTTCTTGTCCCTGTGACATTTACTGTGCGTGATGTTGCTGCCCCCTGCTGTTCACGACACACCAGGTGGAAAAAAGGAGCAGTGAGTTCTTGAGTGAGTTCTTTCAGGATTTGATTGTGCATCTGGTTCTGAGGGAGAGCACTTTATGGATTCACACGAAATTCGATGGTCCGTGCTTTTAATCAGAGGTGAAGATATAGTACAAGTTTCATGATAAAAGTTCAAAGTTTAAGGACAAAGGAGACAGGCATCCTTCCCTGTGTGTCCATCAGTCCTGCGTACATGTAGAGTTTAGTGTATGGGGATTTTAGGAAGGACTTGAGGGACTGTTGGAAGAGCTGGTGTCAGGTGACGCACTTGGCTGCTGCTGGTCCTCTGGTGTGCTGTCCGCCTGCAGCGACACCATGGCCGCTGACGAGTACTTGCACTTGGACGAACCGCATTCACAGCTGAACAGCTTGCTTTTGACTTCCCAGAAGTGGTCGCCATAATCAAATCTGAGAGGAGAGGAAAGCAAATGTTCATAGAAAAGTACTGTTACGCAGTTACAACTTGTTATCTCACACATAGGATCAAAGAACCGAGAACAAGACCTGATGGTGCCATTACTTAAACTGCTGTCTTTTATTTATTTTGAGCTATGCTTTTTTTTTATTATTGTAATTATTGTTATTTATAAACACAGAAATGCTTAAGTATTGAAATTTGACTTCATAAAATGTCATGTTCTCATGTTAAAATCTGTCTGAACTTAACAGTTGAAATCGTGTGTAATGATTACTAACCAAGTTTATCTTATTACTCCCATATTATATCAGAGAACATGGTAGCCATAGGCATTTTGGTCTAGAAAAACAAAAGGAATAGCTGACATATCAGTATTGTTTTTTTAAACTCTTAGATATCTATGTTGATATCGGACTCAAATCTAGTATCCAACAAGCGCAGTATGTCTCAGGGACATTCAACAACATAAGACATGATGAAAAAAAAGGCACACTATCTTATGATCGTTTTTCGTTTTGTTTTGTTTTGTTTTTTTAAGTCTTACCCAAGCTCCTCTCCAGCCATGATGTTTTCACTGGCAAAGAAGGCAATGTGTGGGAAACGAAGGTCCTGGTGTGTTGTGAACACTCGACAAGCAAACAAGTTGGGCTCGCACATGTGATTGAGGAAGCGGCTGATGTTTCCATAGAAACGAGCATCGATGCAGTATAGATCTTGTGGCTGGGAGGGAAAATAAATGAAAGACTCACAATAAAAAAAAAATATGCTACAAGTGCACAGCTGAGAGGAGGATTCTGCATGAGAAGAAATCTCAACATGAAGTTAGGAGTTAATATTAAACCTAAATAAAAATCATGTTGTCGTAGTAAGTGAAAAAAAATGATCAGAGGTAAGGTTTGAGATGATTTTATTCATTTGAACCTGCATCCACCTCACTACATGTTATCATTGCAATTATGTGTTTGCACTTTACCTTATCATCCAGGCTGAACAGGTAAGCGTCATTTTGCCGCATCTCTGCTTCTGCTTCTGAGATGATCTCACCTACATACCTGTTCAAAGGCAGGTGAGCCATCAGGAGCTGTAGATATCACTGAAACATTTTAATGCTCACGCAGTCTACAACATGTCAAGATTTCACGAATGAGGAATTATAAGGTTTTCATTCAGGTTTACTGCAGTTCAGAGATACTGAGCTTCAAAGATTTAACATCCGTACTTTTAAACCTGTGATGTATTTTCAAACCCTTTAAAATTCTGTCACCTAAAAGTTATTTTTAATTAAATAACACTAACATACATTCTTAACAACACAGAATTATGAATGAGTAGATGACAAAATTTTTAATTAAACATTTTATAATTCCAAATTCAGATGTGTTATCAGATTCAGTTTATCAGTAATCAATTTATCCATCAAGCTTAGTTATTCAGCTTTGATGTAT
>JAPZDZ010000011.1:7714351-7727699 GCA_029783805.1 Acanthurus tennentii
GACTCTTTTTTTTCATCATTTCATAATTTTTCCCCAGAATCATGTACATGCCAATGAACCACACTCCATTTACATGCACAACAATTTGTTTGCATACATTAATCCATTTATCCTCCATGCAACTACATCTGAAGGCCTGAAATGGATCATGTGACTGTGTACTCACTGCCCTGCAGAAGAAGCCACAGCCTGGGCAGCATTGGTGCTTCACCATGCCGTTGCGATGGTCCTCGCAGAGAACCAGCAGCTGGACGGAGTTGGAGGGGCGCATCATTTCATGTTTCAGTATAGCACCTTGGCAGCGGGTCAGATGACCATCAACGCTCTCTGTGGCCATGCACTTTCTGTCTGCCAGGATAAGAATCTCACGACTTTTGGGCGTCTCCATGCGGCAGCTGCACAGTGGAAGCTCCTGAGCCTCCTCAATGGCTGACGCTGAAGCAACTGCAAAGAGACAAAGTCCAAATTATTTACCCAACTAACTATTTCAGCTTGCTACCATTACATGGACTCCTTTTCCTAAACTGAGGCTCGGCTAAAAAAATGGAAATGGGCTTTTCCAAAAGAAATGTAGAAATGCTTGTTTAGTTGATGCTACTCTGCAAAACCACTGACAAGTAGACAGACTGAGCACTGTTTTTATTTTTTTAAATAGGTGCAATATGTTACATGATTTTCTGCACATATCCAAAACAAAGGAAGAAGCACTGTGATATCAGAACAAAAAATAAACACACATCTTGACAATAGGGATGCGCAATATTAATCCGTGCCTATAAATTATCCACCAATAATGGGAAATTATCTTCTGTTCACTGTGTGTGGTTAAAAACAGAGCCTATGATTTGAAACCAGATAACTTTTGTTGACTAAGTAAGCACAGCATCTACACATTCTGGCTCAGAGGTTGGTAATATGCACTTTTTAAATTGGTTGTGGTTTGCCAACAAACACACAGAAGAAGTAGGGAAAGAAGAACAGGTGCAGCACTCTGTTGACTTGCTAATTGCTCCAAACTGCTGCACCTTTGAAGAGTGATATAGTGTCGACCAGAAAGCCAAAAAATGTGGTTTGTTACTTCATAAGTACAGTAGCACATCAGTAAAGCTTAGATTACACTGCCACCTGCAGGAAATAGTCAACACTACAAAGCAGTTTAACTAACCTAAAATACTGCCGAATCTATCTGTTTGTAAATTATATTTATGACGTTTTACAAAAAACATTGTGCTTGTTTGGTTAACACACTCTCTCTTCTTTGTGCCTGAAGCCTTTCTGAGTCTGTGCAGTTTATTGCAAAACAGCTCCCCAAAGCCATTATGTGAAATTTGTGTAGTAAATGCTGCTGCTGCTACAAGCCCCGCCCATGAATGTGATGCTGGGGCACAGTGAACAAGCTTCAACCAAAAACAATTAAGTCTTCACCAGGATTATTTAATTTTGCTAGAAACAGAAAAAAATGTTTTTCATCACAAATTTAAAAGAATCCACTATCACAGACAGATTCCAGCCTGGTTTCTCTGGTTTTTCTCGTGTGTTGTAAACTTAAGAAAAGCACCTGAAAGGTAAGACCCACGTTTGTGGCTGTGGTGGGTAAAATACTTGGGAGGGATTATAGTCAACAAGTAAAAACAAGTTTCCCTGTTTCTTCTAAACTCACCTTTGTTTTGAGAGGGAACCAACAGCTCTCTGGGCTTGCTGGCGTTGACAGACTCAGGTGAGGGTATCTGTGTGTACTCCTTCCCATCCCCTGCCTGGGCATTAGCTGAAGCCTGAGGCTGATCGGCCACATCTGGTTGTGAGCAGAACAACATTGATGTGCCATTTGTGAAAATGGAGTTGCAGCTGACTTTGACAAGGAGTATTTCTTAATATAATTAAGTTCCAAAATAGCAAAGAAGAAAGTTTTATTCAACATTGTCTAAAAAACTGATATCAAGGCTGATGGCACCAATGGGACAGGAAAAGAACAGAAGAAAAAAGTAATGACATCCTGTAAGTTTTTGTAAAATTTTATGTAGTAATATGTAATCTTAAATTTAAAATGATTGATTCCTTGCAAGATATTGACGCCCATTAGTTTTCTAAGGTCCAGTGTGTAGTGTCTGGGGATATCTAGTGATTAAGATACACATTGCATCTAATTGAATAGCCTTTCACAAATTAAGGTTGTGGTTGTTTGTTCCTAACATGGCCCACAGGTGCCAGGTGCATGAATGTACAGGTGCATGTGTGACTGAATCACCTTTGGCCTTTATCCTTCGCTTTCGTTTCCTGGACGGCCTCAGCCACGCGCTGTCCGCTTTGGTTTTCTTTTTCAACTTCTTCTTCAAACTAGACTCTGTGCTCTGAGGCAGACAGACACAGAGATGATTTTAAATAAGAGGAAACAAAACATAAACTGTGACTGCACTCTGGAGTGGTCAAGTTGAGGTATGATGGTGAGTCTTACCAAGTCAGACTCTGTGCCCTCTTCTTCTCCCTCTTCTTCTCCAGACTCCTCAGACTCCTGCTCATCCCCCATCTCCACCACAAACAGAAAAAACAGTTCATGGCCAGTCTTTAACACACAATACATTCCTAGTAAAACAGGCTTCAATGCGCAAGCAATAACTTTTGCAAGTGGGTATTCAAAGTTCCATTGTTTGATTATCATCAGTACTTGATTGACACTTGTATGAAGAGCCTGCAGTCTTGCAGGGTTGTGCACCATTAATTCATCCCCCAGGGTCAGGCTGTTAATGTTGAGTGCAACTCTGATGTTCAGAGGTGTCTGAGGGAAAGATATTCCATGCAAACAAGCTGTAGTGTGGCGCACTGGTATTTGGGCTCTTCAGCATAACACAACAATCTCTCAGAGCCTGTTGGAAACACTCACCACCACCCCTTCTCGCTACATTCTGCCCCCATGAACTTCTTTCAGTTTCCAAAAATTAAGTTTGCTCTCTTTGTTGTAGCCATAGACCCAAGGTTCAGGTCAATGGTAAAATCGCTAATGCTCATGTACCATTAATCACATAAACGCAGTTAACACAGATGCTAATGATGATCAAGCAATGTAATTTGTAACCATTACCCATGAGTTATTACTTGCACATACAATGTTTCGGTATTGTGTGACTTTTTAAAGGAGCCATGTTAACGTGCCTGTGCACATGTGCATACGTCATAGGTGCACTCAGGCTCACGCTTTATTATTATTTTATAAATGACGTTAAAACAGTGTTAAAATGACATTGACAGTTACGTCATTTATTGCTATATTTTCTAGGAAAATACATTATCCAACAAAATTTGTTGTCGTAACAGGCCTCGTTGTGTTCCTCCAAAAGTTGACTATGCTTTAACTTTTTCTGCCACAGATGGCTGCGTTTTTTTGGGGGGAGACCTCTGCAGCCCTCCCCAGTAGACTACTGAAATTAAAATAAGATGAAAATTGCCTTTTCAGAGCTGCCCTAACAGTTTCTGCCCGACTTCCACTTTCTGCACAGAAAAAAAATATTTTACTCATCAACTGTCATCAAAGGCCTATTAGATCTGCACTGCATAAAATAGAAATGATGGTGTGTAAATGGACTCCATTTATATAGCACCTCTCTAGCCTTGATGATCACTACAAGTCAGCATTCACACACTCATGTACATTTATACACTAGTGGCAGAAGTGACACCTGCTCCTCAGGAGAAACAAACATTCTTACTCTCTCTCTCTCTCTCTATCTCTCTCTCTCTCTCTCTCTCTCTCTCTCTCTCACTCACTCACTCACTCACTCACTCACTCACTCACTCTCTCTCACTCACACTCTCTCTCTCTCTCTCTCTCTCTCTCTCACTCTCTCTCTCTCTCACACACACACACACACACACACACACAGGTAATTTGGGATTCAGTCCTCCTGTGACACTTCGACATGCAGACTGGAGGATTCAGAACCTCGACCTTCTGATCAGGGGATGACCCGCTCTACTTCCTGTGTTACAGCCACCCTACTGTCAGGATAATATGGAGAGATAAAACGCTGTTTTATGTTTCTAACCTGAGAGATGGGCTCGGATGCTGCTTCCTGGACAGCACTGAGGGGCTCTTCTGCTGGCTGATGTCGGTCATCTTCCTCGGATTCCATCTCCTCCGACTCTTCCTCCTCAGATGCATTTTCAACCTTCTCCCCATTTATGCTTGCTACCTCTTTAGTCTGTAGGACAAGAAAGAACTACAGGTGATCCTAACAATCTCAAAATGCTGTTACACTGTTAAATTCACAAAATGCATCTGTATTGTAATGTAAAGTGTTGTACTGTCAAGTGCTTAAATCTGGAATTAAATGTCTGCTCGAAACATTTGTTTACTATGATCCCACAGTTTCTGATTTGTAGTCTTTAATGGCTGCTTGTGATTCCTTTAGCTTCTTTTACTAAATGCAGTTTTCTGTAGGAATAATATAATGATGTCTCTCTTTGTATGGACGGTCTCTGATTACATCATGCCAGATCATTATGGTTTAGGTACCAAATTTTAAGTGTCAGTGTTAGCACTATGCATGAAACCTCTTACTGACATTAATGAACACTTCACAAAGCACGCAAGAGTAGAACATGTTTAAAATTGCCTTCAATTTAAATAAGTATTTAATGTAGAAATATGTGTGACTAATAAAAAAAGAAAAAAGAGTTAGTTATAATAATTGTGAGGAGCACAGACCTGCGGACTCGTGGCAGACTGTTGTAGTTCCTTAAACATTTCCAGCACAGTTCTCTGCTTAAGCGCTTTGGTTTTCTTCCTGGGAATCAGACTGTAGGTTCCCATCCTCCTCTTCTTCTTCCGAGATGATAGCCCTCCTGAATAAGAGCCTAAAGCATGACAGAACACACAAACATTTACAGAAAAACTGTCCGTAGAAAGGTGGCTCCATTCTGGAGCACTAATCACTTTTTCTCAAGAACAAAGGCAGTTTCTTTAGCAGGTCAGTTTTTGTTTTGTGCTACTAAAATCTTTCTGGACCTAGATGGAGTTTGACAGGAGCTGCAGGAGCTGGAGGAGTAGCATGTGCTGCAGGAGCTGCAGGTGCTGAAGGAGCCAGAGGAGCCGCAGGTGGTGAAGGCGCTGGTGAAGCTGACGAAGCTGTTTGTGCTGAAGCTGGCGTATCCGGTGGACTCTGAGGTAGGTGGTTCTGAGCGGAGGACTGCTGCGTGGATTTCCGATCGTCAGGTGCAACATTAGACTCCGTTTTCTCCATTTTGGCACTCTTTGCTTCTCTTAATTCCCTGTTAAGAAGCTGTAGGTGACATAAACAAAAGCTCTTATGATTACCGTTTTACCAAGGGAAGTCCTGCTTAAATTTATTGTTTAAGACTGTTTTTTTTTTTTAAATCAATTTACATCACAAAATACCCAGATTGTTTCGAGGCGAAAAGGAAAAGATTCCTATGATTTTCACCCAGTGACTGCATCATCTGCTGCATAAGCACTGACCCTTGTGCTTAATGCTGCCCCATACTAGAGGATTTCCTCTCTTGACAATTACAAGTATGTTCCCTACTTAGGGCTGGACTGAACCATCTTGTTACTGGCTGGATGGGACTCTCCCCGATTATTAAATGTTTGATATTTATGACTTTAAATCCTGCTGTGTACAAAGCACAGCAATGGAATATTGACAAAGAAAAAACAAAAACAGCCAATCGCAGCGTCCAGAAACATGGCTGCCAATGGAACAACTGGGGTTTTTGTCTCCAACCAGGTGAATAGTAAAAAAGAGGGACAAGCTTATGGAATTATGGCAACAGCATAACTGCTTGTTTAATATTTCTTTTTCTGTGCAGAGCATACCACAAACTAGCGCAACCAGCTGACGACAACAGTCAACCTCCATGTTTTTTTGCTTTGTTTTTTCTTCCTTAAGTGAACTTTGCTCTCACAGCCCTTAAAACACCACTCTGAGATCATTTAGTATAAAATAAGTATAAAACCAAGAGCACGTACCTGACCCTCAGTGGTGTAATGTGTATATTTTTAAAATTAAAATATTATTTTAAAAATAATACAAAAACACTGTGCACCTGGCATTACTGTAAACATGTAGGGTTTTTCTATTGGTACTTTTGCCACATCGAATCAAACCATGTGTACTGATTCGATGTTTCAGTTTTAACATGCCAATCTGTGCATGAAAGGGACCATCTCCAGAGTCAGGCCAATCAACCTGCTTCCTTTTAAACAAGTGTGTGTTGCTAGGCTCAACTAATGTCTGCAGAGAAAAGGCATTCATAAAAGTCTCTGTATGTTCAGCTCTTAGTACTCTAGTACCTTCTTAACTAGTTCTCTATGGTTTGATGTTTAGTCCTTATGCGACAGCTTTCAGCTGGACTGTTTTGATAATATTAAGATGATGCATTTTTGTTTAACCAATTCAAATTCATAATTTCAAGTAAATAGTCCTACAACACTAAAAGAATTTTGTCTGCTTTAATGGAACAAAGTCCAATGAATTTAGTAACAATTTCCTTTTATAAGTGATTCTGCATACATTTGTTTCATAAGAACTTTGTGGCCAAAAACTTGAACATTTTGTGTACTTCTGACCCAGGACTCTTCTGATGTTTTTTTGCCCCTTGGTTAGGAATGCAAGAAATCTTAATACTACAGGGTACAATGACATAGACAACAGTATTCTTGCAACTCTTCTCATCTCTTTGAAGAATGCCTTATTCTGTATGTTCATACACAAACAGGATCCATAAATAGATGTTTGTTCCCTTGTTTTGTGTGAAAGAACTCCACAAGCTTGCACATAGTTGTGACGTTAACCCTATACAACATGGTCAGGATGAACAAGAACAACAACTGTGAGCCAGACATTGTAACACAACATCCGAAATTGACCTCACTAATAGAAATCTAATGGTTAATCCCTGCAGCCAGGCGCCAAGTCTCTCCAGAAGAGTGGAGGCGCTTAGAATAACACCCATAGTTTGGAATGATATGATCAACAATTTTGTAAAACAGTTATGTTTCTGTGTCCTCACACTTCAGCCAAATGTCCATAAACATTTGTCATTCTGTGTATACAGATATTCTTGTATTTTTATGATGCTATTTATCTTGTGATGTTAATTTTAACTTTATCACCAGATTCTGATGACGTACCTTTTGTGCCGGGCTGACAGCAGGTCTGGACATGGTCTTGCGCGCTCTGTGTATTGTGACAGGTGCTGGAGCCGGTGCAGGAGGTGATGCTGTGCCATTTTTAGTGTCTGGTGTCCCTTGTCTCGATGTAATCCCTGTGCTGGGGTCAGTCCTTAGTGCACCTGAACTCTGTGCACACCCAGAGGCAGGGAGTGGTATGGCCACATGTCCCCCTGATGGTGAGCCCGAAGGCAACCAGTTAGTCCTGTGAGGGGAAACTCCCAAACTTGGGGTTGCAGCGGATCCACCGTCCTGCTGCTGCTGCTTAGTGAGGATTAATCCATTGCTTCCTGTAACCGAACCATGTGGTGGCTCCGTGTCTGACGTGCCATTTTCGTTTACCAACAGTAAAGTCTTGTTGTTGCCTGTTGCAGAGGCGAGTGTTGGGCTCTTGCCTCTCTTGTCGTCAGATTCTGTGCCGTTTAGCATGGCCTCTGCTGCTGGGGAAGAGGCCAGTCTGGCTGCTATCTCCTTGTCTCCATCTAGGAAGAAAAAAAAACAAAACAAATAAATGAGGCAAACTACAGTCATAGGTCTTTTTCATAGAATAAGTGCTTTTAAATTAAAGTCATTTAAAATTTTGATTAATACCTGGCTTTTCCTCTTGGTTGCTTGCCGCAATGAAATCGTCTTTCTTTGTGGAGGCACCCTTATCCAAGCTGCCCTTGGCTAGACCAGCAGGCTGGTGAAATAAAGAAAACATATCAGGCAAAATCTAACTGAGAGGTCAAACTAACAGTTTCTATCTCAAATACCAAGTAATCTATGGATAACATTGTCAATTAACTTGTTTTGAATGCAGTTAAAAAAGGCCCATCACAAGTTTTCATAGCTCAGAGGAGCCTCTTTATTGTGCTTGTTTTGTCTGACCAACATACCCAAAGCTAGAGATACTGGATTTACAATATCAACACAGAAATGACTACCTGGTTGATTTGATAAGTTAACTAACAGAGAGTTAATTACCAGCTATTTTCATACATTAAAGACAAAATACACAACTGACTTGTAAAAAACACTTGACAAAATAGTGAAACTTGTGAAAAGCAGCAAAGTGTTTGGCAATTTGACTTTCACATCTGAATAAGATTGGATTTATTCTCCGTCGAGAGACATTCCAACTAAGTTACAAATTTCTGATGTGTAAAATCTCCAGGTTTAAAACAAGAGTGTGTGTTGCACTGTGTGTGCTATGTAAGAATGTCTTTGTTGTGCTTTTCAGTAAAGTGTCTTAGTCAGATCCAAAAACTAAAAAGTAAGTCAAGAGAATGAAGGCAAACCCCATGCACACTCATTGGCTGTCTTCTCCCTTTCTATGCTATAGCATACCAGTGGAGCTGTGTGATGAACTGCAGGAGCTTCAAAAGAAATCTCAACCACCCACAGACTGTCTTTATCTCTCACAGGAGGAAGCAGTTGAAGAGACAACACTAGGAAGTTTAAACCTGTCTCTTCACTCCTGAGCAGGCTGCCAAACTTATGCTCACTCTGGGAAAATGGTTCCCAAAAGAAACAAGAGAGGCCCAAGAGAAAAAACATCAGGACACTCTTCACACTTAGATGAATTTTTAGATCAAATGTCAAAGGGAGGTGGTCCTAGATCTGTTTGTCCTTGAGGGGCAGCAGACCTAGGACTGAACAGGAAGGCTTACATTCTCTGCAACCTCATAAGAGGCTCATACCAAGCATAATAAAGGGCAGTAAACAGACAAAAGAGCTTGTAAAATCAGGTAATGCTGGTCCAATTAGATGACCTGCAGAAAGCAGAGAGCACTGAAAGCTTCACAGGAACAAACTTATGCAACCAGTTACATTCTCCTCTCCAAAGGTACTGACAGTTTAGTACACAGATTTAACAGACACTCTGTGTCCACAAAGTAGCATACCACCAAAGACTCCAACTAAATGAGCCATCAGGACAATCATCCAACAAGCACATGCTCCTCAGACCCTGAGCCAACACGGACATCTTGTCAAACAGCAACAAGGTCAGGCCAAGAGCCGGGCTCTGGTCACAAAAACTGAGGGTGTTTACCAAAGAACATCCAGTCTGGGACAAACCTCTGCAGTCTGATCTTAGGGAAACTAGTGAGCACATGTGAGGCTGAAGAGAAGAAGACTCCTTCAGTTCTCTTTTTATGGATTGAGGAAAGCCAGCAACAAAAAGGGAACACCAGCCTCATTCCTCCCCCTAGTGGTGGAAAGTGGAACATACAGAGTGGAGATGAAAGGAGGAGGGGGGAAGGCAGAGAAGCCTGTCTGCAGATCTCCGCCATTTCGCAACCAGATTGTTTACTGACACAACGTGGCCATTGCAGCTCTTTTCCACTAGATGGGGAACATGAGAGGTTTGGAGGTCTGTGAACAGGGATATGGGGGTTACTGAAAGAAGCTCCAAATGTGAAACCAAGGATCTGCGTGCTTACCAGGAACCTTAAAAAGCACAATATTATAAAGAAAGATTCAAGAATAAACCAAAGCTTCAGCCATGGCTGTAAAAATAGGACTGCAGTGGTTCAGAGATCATATTCCAGGTTGGACATTTCTTGTAACTGAAAATAAGCTTGATAATTATTAGAAATAAGCTCTTAATACATTACATCTAATACATCTGCCTTAAATATTATAATGCATTAATCACTCACAGTTCCTACTACATCTGACACTGGTATGTGAGTAGGCCTAGATGTTTGCACTGATGTAACCAATCTTAAAATCTACTGCACAAAGACCTAAGAACAAATGACAGATACCTAATCTCAGAGCACAAACACATTGCACAATGAGCCTTCACAATGCCAATGACAGCGCAAGGTGCCAACACCCAAAAGAAGAAAAATGGAGTGAACAATGGAAGAGCTACCTTTGTGGCCTCCTAAGGTAATGATTATTCCATTTTTGTAATATGATTCTTTTACATGAAGCAGCAGCTACTTGTGAACCTTCATCTATAGGCTGTAAGCAGTCAGAATGAAGAGTGATTATCTCCTTCCCAGAAAGTTAGGTTTAAAAATAAAGTTAAGGCCTGAAGAGGTGAACCTAAACAGATCTCACAAGGAAAAAAAGCAGAGATTGGAGACAAATACTTAAATCTGTGGAGCGTAAATCATTCTTTGGTTTTTCTGTCATCTTAATCATCTTGCAAAGAACACACAGTTTGCATATTCTTAAAAGAAAAAAATCACAAACACTAGGCTGCCTGATGGCCTGATGATCTGATATGCTGACCGGGCAATCGCCACAATCCAAATCTGCTTATGACATCTGACTGTCCACTATCTTAACAGGCAAAAATGACAAACAAAAGAAAAAAACACTAAGCCCTTATGGCTATTTTGCATAAAACCCTAAATAAACTCCACAAAAATGACAACAATTTACCTGTACTGTGACTTACTGTGCAAATTGACAGATCAGGACATGCAAGGCCTACCCCTCCGCCAGAAAGCTGCTCAAAAGTTTAAATCCTGCAGCTGGTAAACATGAAACGAGACACACCGCAGCCTGAAGTGCATCATTTGGATTGATAAGCACTCACTGCAGCCTTATGTTCTAGCATATTCCTGATCACACAGACTAGGCTGCAACATACATCATATACAGTCCCCAGAGACCTCATTATATACTGAAGGATACATACAGGAGGGATAAAAGCAAAGGTGTGACAAAATGAGGGTGGGCCTGAGATTTAAACAACTACTCTTTGGGTAGTTTCCAGATCTTCAAATGAGATCTTCATGTATTCAGTCACATTATATTCCCCATGCTGTGTATGCTCTAAATACAGCTGTTGTGCTAATCCATGAGGAGCTCCCTTCAACAACAGGATCCAACATGACACACTTAAATCTCTCAATGATAAAGCACCACTGCTACAAAAAAAAGCTTTGCTTCACGAGACTAAATCCTAGGTTTCATAAGTGAAGAGCTATCAGTTTCTGATAAATGCATCTTTCTTATTGAGAAACCATCTCATCAGAAGACAGCAAAGGCACAAACCAATTGATTGTAACTTTACTAGAGCTAAAATAAACTGAGAAGCAAGACTATTCATCTCCTCAGACTATTCAAAGCCAACCAAGGGTGAAGAGCATAAAGCTAACATGTCTTGTTCCCTTGTGTGCCTCCAGGAAGCATCATACCTGCTTTCTTCTCATGGCCTCCATTGAGAAGAAGAAGGCGTCAGAGAGGGAGTGTGTGTGAGAGGGAGAGAGGGAGAGAGGGACGAGGGACGAGGGAGGACAGATAGAGGGAGAGAGAACGAGAATGTGTCGAACAGATTGTTCCTCTTTCCCTTTTCTTTCCCCGCATGCACATTCACCTCATTGGTCATGTGACCTGGTGGCTCCCTCTGTCGGTCCACCTCTTCAGAGGGTCTCCACAGAGCATGCTCAGTCAGCCCAAACTGTAACACCACTCCATTTCTGTAAACTGGAAGACCTCATTGCCACTGGAGATATCCACTGGAACAGACTCGCCTTACAAATACTGAACCCCCAGTAAGACACCTAATAACAGTGGAACACTACATGTAGAAATCAGCATTTCTACATGTAATATACAGTAACATACACTTCACTTCATATTCATGTCTTTGGAAAACAAGCCAGAGTCACTCACTGATTTGCTTTCTTTATTCCTGTGATATATTTCTACTACTGCCACTTCCTTCTACAATAATTAAGTACAATCTTTTTTGTTGTTGCTGCTGGGGAAAGATGTTTGCATACTCTGTGTGTATGCACGGCCTTTTTAAAGCACAAACAGAAAAAGGGTGGCAAAAAGGTATAGTAAAAGCACTAGAACAAAAGCGGATATCAGTGCAGAGCCAGGGTGGGGAGCCAAACATTTTTAATCCAGGACATCAGGCCATATCCAAACCTCTCAACAGGAGAGTCTTTTTTCTCCATTGGGCCTCAGGCCAGTGAAGACAGCAAAACATAACACTGCCAGGTCATGCAACAGATAATAAGTCACAGAAATGAAGTAACAGACCTATTTGCCATTATTCCAGGTCATATTCCAAAAGCAACTACTACAAGACCAGAACAGATATGCATTAGTGTACTGTTGTGTTCAGTACAAAGGGAATCTTTACAAAGGCTTTCTAATATTGTACTGTATGTGGTGTCTTTAATTCTTAACTAAGACTACAAGCACTTTTGTAAAAATAATAATAATCTTACAACATGGTTTCTTTCTTCTTTCCTCTCATTTCCAGGAGTCAGGACAAGTGAATATTTGGCATTTTTGCTTAATGGATGACTTAATCAATTAAATTATACCCAAAAAGGCAAAGGCTTGTCACTTTGCAAAGTTAAGTATTTTCGCCTGAAGTAACATTTCAGTCATGTGGGAACGTTGATTCAGAAATGTTGGTGGCTTCTCCTGTTTCAAAACTGAACAATGACAATCAACCCTGCTCTGCCATACAGGCTCAGGTTATTGAAGCCTCAACGATTAAGTCAGGGAGATAAGTCCTTCTCTCTAAAACATGGCAGAGTTATAAGAAAGTAATGTTACAGAAAGTCAAACACCCATACAAGAGAGGTGAAAAGCCAAGATGATAGGTTAAGAAACATTTGAAGCAGAGCTTTACAAAGTTACTAATAAGCCATGCTACACCCTCAGACACTAGTGGAGGCCACTCATCAGCAAAGAGCACATTAAATCAAGTACAATATTAACAACAACAAATCCTTATTGTGTATACAGGAAAATCTACAGCCTGAAACACTAAAATATGAAATTCATTTAAACAATAGCATAACAAATGTTTGTGCAGATTTGAGCCTCGATTTGAACTCAAAGTTAATGTTAATTTCTCTATGCAATATTTTAAAAAGTTGATATGTATCACCATTGTAAAGATTTAAACTCTCAACAATTTATTTGCCTCATGGATTTTGCAATGTCACGATCACAACTGTTAACTAGGCCTGGGCGATAAACCGAAAATTTACCGTTACTGAAATTTACTGCGATAACCGATGTCATTTTGCCCATGTCGGTAAATTCAGTGTTTTAATAAAAAAGAAAATAAGTCTTTTTTGTCTGTTTTGACTGCGTGTGCTGGTAGGCTATGTTCATTCCCCTTTAAGACAAGGTACAGCTTGTGTAGTCACATGACTCCACCCATCCAGTCTGAACAAGAAGGAAAACAGA
>JAPZDZ010000011.1:7727799-7738583 GCA_029783805.1 Acanthurus tennentii
CAAGGCTTCTCCCTTATCCTATGACAAAGCGCCTTTTGGTCACGCGATCCATGGCACGCAGAATCAAATAGTTGAGTTGAAAGTTTCTGAGGAGGGACTGCGGCGTTGCTGAAATAACGTTAATAGCAAGGAAAACTCAGTGAACAAATGAACGAAAACGGATGTTGCTGAAAGCCCAGGTAGAAAAAATCATGGCAGAAAATCATGATTTCAATTCAAAGCTAAAAAATCCAGATTCATATTTTTTCCTGAATTGTGCAAGCCTATTATAGATATACAGTGGTCGGGGATTTATCGTGCATTTATCGCTATGGAGGTAAAACTGCCCAATTTATCGTGATATTGATTTGAGGTCATATCGCCCAGCCCTACTTCCTTGTTTTGTTTAGAAGACAGGAAACATGTGCCATACCAAAGTCTTACATTTGCCTATTAAAATAACGAACAAAAGATTGTGAAAAACAGTATCTGGGTGTTCTTTATGAGAGCAAGGGTAAACTGTTTTGCCAAGCATGCAATATAATGGCTGAACACAAAAGGAAATCGACCACCGGCGAAAAGCTTGCCACCGCAAAGCACACGGAGAATAGTAAAAATGTAGGGAGGATGTCAGGCGAGGCAAATCACTGTGACACAGGCTGTTGCATCCCCGTCAATTGCAAGTGCTAAAGGAAAGGTGTGGTTTATGAATTAGTCAACTATAATTCTAAACTATTCTATTTTAAATTTTAAATCTCATTGCAAAAAATGCAATAGGACATCCCAACTTTAACTGTAACTAGAAAAGCTAAAAAACTGCTGAAATCAGGTAGTTTCACCCACAACACTCACAAAAAAAAAAAAAAAAAAAAAAAAAAGGGCGGCGAAATCCTGGAGGGACTGAATGTAGAGCTGTTAAGGCATCCTAGCTGCATGGCTCTATGAATGACAATGTCAGTTGGACTGTCGGTCCACAACTTTTGGTCCATCCTGATATATCTCAGCAACTTTTGGACTGGATCGCCATGACACCTCAAAAAAAAATGTATGGTCCCCAGATAACCCACCCTTTGACCAGATGAGCACATTGATTGTAACATATTTGGCAGAGATATGCAGTTCTGTGAATTCAAATAACTTTGGTAATCCCCCTGGCTGGCCAATAAGAGGACACTTTAGTTATGAATAGAGTAATATTCTTTGCCCTAAGAATTTACAGAGGGCCTAACCCCTACACACACACATGGAGTAGGGCAGAGGATAGCTACATGAGTTAGTGCTGCTAGTGACTCTATTAGCTAATCAGATTGCCTGGTTGGGGAGCTCAGAGCATCATGTAAGTGTTGCTGTTAACACCCTGGGCTATGGCACTGGGCTCATCAGCCTCCCAGTGAACACAGCTGAACTGCAACTGACCACAGCATCTGATACCGACTGAGGCTGGTATGACGACAAGGTTTACAGTACTGAAGCGATTTATAATGAGTCCCACCAGGACTGTGACACTGCCAACTTTCAACTTTCATTTGACATGATAAGTAGGGAAAAAAGAATTGGGAGAAGATCGAGATGATGGTTGGGTGTCAGCAGCAGGAATTTTCACATCCAATTCTGCAATGTAGAGTTTATTTTTACCAAATGATAATGTTTGTTGAAAGAGTAGAAAGAAAAAAATATATAACACATGATAAGTTCGAATGAAGTGTGACCTTGAATGTGTTAACAAATGCAACTCAGCTTAAGGGCCAGTACACACCGAGCAGATGTGAGGTGACATCAGAGAACACCAGCCGACCACTGCGTCGCCTCCTGTGTTTTAGCCAGTCGGGGCAAAGAGCAGCCCCTGCACACACCGAGGCAACAAAGGTCGACCACCAGCTGGCATGTATGTCCTGCGCCTGCGTGAGAGATAAACCCTCCATACCAGCAGGCAGCAGTAGTGTGTATTTGTTGTTCAAAAAAAAGAAACCGGCAGACTGTGGAAAAACAAAGTGTGTGCCATTTTCATTCCACTTTTGACCAGTATCACTTCTCAACACTGCGGACAGATTAATCGACAACATAACGGAACTCATAATGAATATCCTATTTTTGCATTTAAGGCGCCGGTGTGAAAGAATGAGGAGAGCCCTCTACTTCACTACTCTATAATTTACATTAGTCATTTCTGTTTCTTTGCTCGTGCTGTGATTCGCTAGCGAACTGCCAATCACAGTGTTCATTTGTCCCAACTATCGACACCAGTCCAACATGTTTTATTGGCTGAAAACCCACAGACTGGTGTCCGAATAGTGCCGAATAGACGATGCCCACCAATGGCCCGACAATGGGCGACGGCCAACTGTTGGCTTGGTGTGTCCCAGCCCTAAGACAGAATTGCCAGGCTTAGCTGCTTAGTATGCTAACTAAGTTGATAAGTAGATATCCAAGCAACACAAAACATTGAGGTTTTTAACATAACATCGGAGCTGTTACTTCTTGACATTCCCACCTACAAAGCTCTGATTCGTTGAGTGCTTTCAGTAGGGACAATACCACTGAATGCAGAACAAATGAGAGATGTGGGCAGTAAATTAGAGAGTGGATCCATGCTGCAGATAAAGCAACACTTCCCATGATAACCTTACTGTGAAGAATAGATAGGAATCTATTTTTTATTTGGCAAAAAACAAACTCGAAGTTCTCAAATGTTAAATGTTTTGACCCTTATGCTAATTGATGATCTGACCATTTATTGATCATTGAAGGGATGACCTAGTTAATTTAGTTTAGTTTTTCCACACCAGTTTTCGGGCAATTTTAACTAACTTATAACCAGAACTAAGATGCTGTAAAAATAATCTCTAGAATCTGCCCTCCACTCTGCTTTTACAGATTTTTCTTTTGCCGCTGGATGACCACCTGCTTGATCACTGATCATCAGCATAAATGATAAGTGAATTTAAACACTTATTTACTAACCAGTTTATCATTGTTGTTCTTGCTCTATGCACCATAGAGGTAATTTTGGAACATTCCAGATATCGATTTGTATTTTGATATTTAAGAAATGTAAATCTCAAATAGAACACAATGCTTTGATATTGTCGCACCAAGCACTTGCACTGGCACAAGGCACACAGATTTCGACATTGATAGGCTGGGTAATAAAAATTAGGCTTGGCATTTCCAGGTAAACTTATGGTCAAATCCAGGTAATAACTGCCATTACTGTGGGTGTGTCATTACTGTGTGTGCAAGTCTGAATGCAGGCTCTCCTATAAAGTTACAACATCAGTTTTGACATCAATGTCTAGGAAATTGTGAGGAACTTGAACGGTTTTCGGCTGCTTTAACATTAACTGGAAACTTCAGCTTTGGAAAAAAACTATATGGGAAACACACATACCCTTACTTCATGAAGAGTGCCAGTGTTTGACACCATAGGCCATAGGCAGGCTACACACTGTGTAATGTAACAATCTAATAAGTTAACACCAAGCTACACTGTATGACATGAATCTAATAAACTTGGAGGAGACATGAAGTTTGCTGTGTGCAGACTGCACAATGAATAGCAGCCCATGACGTACATGAATCAATCTCAATGCTCAAGAATAAAACATCATCAGTGTGCGCCATCCATCTATGCGACTAATCTAGAGCAAGATAAAGAAGCTAAGCATGAATGGAGCCTTTTCCCTTGTGGCATTTATGTGTTTAGAGAAAAATCTACAGTTCAAGTCGCTGAGTTGCTGCAAACCGTCTGTCTGTTTGGGTTAAGCACCAGTGTCGCACTGATCAGTATGTCAATTCATATTGCATCTCTTTTGGTTGGTTAGTTGACATAGGTCGCAGCCGCAGTCACGTGGACAGTCATCCCAAATTCCTGACATTGTCAGACTTTTATCACAGGCTATCTTTGCTTGCAATATTGTGATAAAGGTCATCCTATAACCTGTCTCGCAGTGAGATGTTGGACCCCCGTTTTAGAGCCAAGACAAAAGATATCACAACATTTCTCTCACAATAGTTGTTTTTTATTCTGGATGGCCAAAAATCATGTTTGGCTAACTAAAGGCAGCGACTTACATAGAGCACTTAATCAGACAACAACCTAATTTAATGTTGGCCATTCATTACAGTGCTTAAAGATTTATGGCAATTAGTGACCGCTAACATGACCTACACCATTTCACAAAAGCCATGGTCAGGGCCAAGTAAATTTAAGAAGCTGCTATCTGATTTTTCTGTGCACTGCTCATTGCTCATAAGAAAAAAAGAGGAGAGATAAAAAGATACAAGCACTGACACACTTTCATCTTGCAAATCAGGTTATTAGAATTCAATTAACAGAACGTACCAGTGTTTATGCATGTTTTACTTGCTTTAAAGGCTGTTAAGCACTGTATACCATAAAATGTACTCATGCTGTTAGTCCACTGAATCAAAACATAAAAAATACCTGGCAGTTAGGCTACCTGGCCTTGATCATAGCAAAGACAGACATAACACAGTGAGTGCAGGTCTTTTTAGATTAATTGGGCTAAAAATGGGCTTACTTTCTTTGCACAGTCAGTGTTGGCTAGATGTTTCATGAGGGTGTGCAGTTTGTGTAGCTTTCGCAGAAGCACTTGCCTTCATTAAAGATGAACTCAAGCGAAGTCTAGTGGGCGCATGCAGAACACTGTGCTGCACTGTGCCCTTTCTGCTCAGTTATGCCCTTTCTGTCAGCATAACAAGGTGAAACCATGACCTTATAAATACAATAATAGCACAATGGCATACCAAGGTCAGTTTTGGAATCTGTCAATTCATTGAGAACTGTGGAAGAAGAGAATTCTTATGTGAAATGATTTTCACCCCAACCCTTGTGATCAAGCACACTGTATCATATCAATCTTGGCAGATAATGCAAGACTTTTTAATAAATAAATGGTACATTTCTTCTATATGCCTTTTTTGCATTATTTATAAAATAATCATGTGTTTGTTTGTAACACAGTCATGTGACACCGGCATCATAAAATTCTAGCTGAGTGATATTTGTCAAAAGGCTACTAATGGTCATTTCAGCTCAGCCATGTACTTCTACCACAGGAGCTCAAAGCTCTGCTTGACATTCAGCGAAACTTCTTCTGCTGTGTCTCCAGTCTGAATGCACACACAGACTGAATGCTGACTAAAAACCCTTCTATTCACACTTGTACACCATCCCATCACTAAATTAGAAACCCCTGTTTGATGTAATGCAAAGCTTTCTTTACAGACACCCAATAGTCAATACTAACTTATCTCAGGCTCAAACATATAGCTTATCTTATCTGAAAATTATAATAATTGGCTTGATATAATGTGTCATCTGCACAGCGAAGCCAACTGCTTTCTTTCTTAACAATGCAAATGAGGTCTGTTCGGACTAGGGCTGTCACACAGGAAGTAACATGTTTCCACTTCCTTTGTCATTTGAAGCAGTCAGTTAACACAACCTTGATAGTCACAACTTAAAATGATGAGGTCTGTGGATTTCAGGCACGTGGTTTCAGGAAAGACGACTACCTGTTTAGTGTGTTAAAGGTCAGTTATCAGTGCTTTGAGAAAAATTTTAAAAAATACCTCTTGTTTTAGGAGAAAGGCAGAAATTCAGCATTTTGACCAATAAAACCAAGAGTATCTGTATGGCTAGATGCTACTAAAGATAAATAAAATAATTTTTGTTTTATTTTATTTAGGTGAACTGATCCTGTAAAGCCACTCGTTGCACCTAAAAGGCACCAAAATATCACATAAGACGCCGTTAGGAGTTCAAATATATGAGACTACATAGTTCAATGCCCCATTCTGTAATGCTGTTATTTGCAACAAATGAAGATACTCTCAGCACCGCTGAGCAGATGTCATCTCAACGCTGTTAGAGCGACCTCTGCCGAACAACACTGAATTATATTGCTCACAAAAAGAGAAAGAAACAAAGACTGGATGTCTGATACATTTTTACATTATTCTGTATCACTGTAGTGAAGTGATCGCTTCAACGATTCCATCTTTGCTGATCAAGACTTAATTAAGTGACAATGCAACTTGTTACAGACAGTACTTGACTGGTTTATGCGACCTAAAGCCATGGCAGTAACTGCAGACAACCAACAAAGACAAGCCTGCACCAGGGAAATTATTCTTTAAAAAAAATTTTATGTGAATTTGTAATCTTTAAAATGGCATTAACGCAGTTTAAGTTCTGGCGCCATATGTTTACAGTGGGAGGTTGTAAGGAGCTCTGCCAATGTTGCCTTCATTTGACTGCATCAATTATCATACAGCTAGCTGTAAGAGACTTAACAGCAATAGGGAACATGACATTATCAGCCGAGCATTTGGTCGTATTCCTTCAAAATACACAGAAAATAGCTTCTCTCATTCAAATACGATGTTAACCTCAACAATTAGTTTTGTGTGTATTTAAGAAAGTGTGCACTGTCTGCTAACTAGCACGACTGCTAGTAGCTAGCTAAAAATGAGCGTACAAATTAGCCACCAGGAATCCGCTGATAGACAATACAGCTAAATTCATAAATAGAATTAGCTATAAACTCATGCATATCTTTTCACGGTTTATTCTGAACCGCTAAAAGCTGGACAGAAGCAGGACAGTGACGTGAGCCTGTACCATGTATGACAAGACTCAAAAGAAGAGCCCACAACGCGCCCGGACACATCATTCAGGTTCCGGGGCGCAGCATCTTCCTGCACATTCAACTGCCCTCCGGTCCAGCACAAAAGCAAGACACTCCAGGCTGGCAGCGGGCAATTTCCGACAAAACGACACCTCGACAACGACAATTCGCCCGTTTACAGAGGTGTTTCTGGCTGCCGGGGCGGAACATCTTTTCCGAGTTCCAGAAAACAGTGCGAAAGTAGAACAAGCTCGGCGTAGACAAGGCTAAAATACTCACCTCGGGTCCAACCGAAGCCATGGTGCCCGGACGTAAACTCCGCCCACTCGCGATTACGTCACGTTTATTGATGTGCAGACAACGTAATACCACACCTGGGAGTAAGATTGTTAATGTTATTGTAATTAATGATTATAATGATTAAAAGAATACAAAATAAGAAACCCTTAGAAGTTTAGATGTTAAAATATACTTCTTTCTAACACAACCTGGTAGCCTACATAAGACCATAAAGTAGACTCACTAGACGTTCATTCATTCTGTCAAAAGGAATCTAATGCCCTTACATAAAGTTACCACTGTAGTCTTTTGCAAATTTATACTTACAATTCATTTTTCAAATGCAAACATCACATAAAGAATATAAGGCTGGAATTGGCTGACCTAAACTGACTTGCAGGTCTTTATAATACAGTAACAGCCTAACTGATGTCCCGAAAGATAATTACTTTGTTAGTTCAGTAATTTTAGTAAACTTAGTTGAAAATGGGACAATAAATAACATAATATATTTTTATTTGAACAAAACTGCAGATGGACACTTGAAAATTATATAAACTAAAAATATAAAATTCTTAAACCTGGCTGCATATATTTGTTCCAATTTAATCCCAAGAGAGTTAGTGCAGTTATCAGAAATACTCTAGCAGAAAATGAGCAGAACAAATGCCTCAAACTGTGCGAAAGTGTCAGCTCTACTCAGAACAAAAGCTCTCCAGATTATAGCTATTTTACTGGCAGATTAAAGGAGATGCATAGTAGTGATATCTGCTACCCTGGAATACTAATATATATATATAAAAAACTCAAATGCAATTATAGAATTGTTTATCAAAACTGTCTGAAGCTGATGAAGGAGGGCAAAGGCACAGATAATTACTTTTCAATGAAGGGCTCTCACTTAGCAGTATTTTTATTCAACATTACTAAGCACCTGGAAAATATTTGAAAAATCTTACTATTTAGATGTGGAACAACTGCTCGGGTGGTGGAGACCATACTACAGGACAGCATTTCATGAAATGCAGACCTCTGCCCTTTCAAATACAACTGGCTTTTAAAGACAAAGGCACAGCTTGGCTGTGAGTTCACCGGTGTCATCCATTGTTGCTACCTTCAAACTTCTAATTTCAAAGGAGCATGAGCACATAAAGGAATCCCAAAAGAGGCTACCCTAAACTGCACCCTCATCCTAACACCAGCAGAATTGGGTAAGGACACCCCAACAAAAAGGAATAAAGAAAGAACAAGTGCAACTACATAGTCATGCCTTGTGTGGTTGGAAATTCTGAGAAAACTCAAGAGAATTTTTGAACAAACCCAAACAGGTTTTGTAATTACCACAGTGGTTGTTTGTTCAGGAGTTATTGTGTGATACACATGAGTATGTTATTGTGTATTCAGTAACTGAAAGTACCTTTACTTAAATACCAAACCTACATTTTTAAGGGTTTTTTTGTATTTTAAATTCTATACTTCGACTAGTTTAATTTAATTTCAGTTAGGCTTCATATTGTAGTTTTACTACATTTACCTGAAAGCTACAGTAATGAAAGTTCTAGTTTTATTAATATTTAAATGTAAAACACATCTTTCTTATGGAATATGATGCAATTTTAGAGATTGCACTACTCAACAGTATAAAAATTACTTAGTTAATTAGTTAATAAGTAATAGGCATCTTTAACAAGTGTCATTAAAACAGAGCTTATTTGACAATGCATCAGTAATTACAATGCAGTTGTACTGCATAACTATATTCTGTAAGAAGTAACTTTATGAAATATATGTGGTTTTCATACCTTCATTTTGAAGTTCAGACTTTTGCCTGTAGTGAAGAATCTTGCGGCATTTCTCATTTTACTCTCTGTAATATAAGAACATTATCCACCTAATACATAAAAAGAGTATTGATTTAAAACAAATGAAACATTTCACTGTAAAATTAAAAAAAAGAAAATTGAGTAATGTAAATTACAAAATTGTAGCAGAGAAAAATGCTTGTACTGGATGAGCAGAACATCTGTTTCACAGAATATGCAGTGCAGATGCAGATGCAATAATTTATTACCCAAATAAATTAAGTAAAATGATAACGCTACATGTGTTAGAGAGAATGTTGGGTAATCTATGGTAGTTCCAAATTTTGGTCACTTGTCTTATTAAAAATCTCTGTGGTTTCTTGTTTGAGTGAGTTTTTATTGTGAAAGTGCTGAACTATGATGATGAATGTAAGACATCTGGTTCATGTTGGCTGATGAATTGAAACTAATTTTACTCATAAGTGATTCCAAAAACCATTGGAAACAAAGGAAACCCCAGTTTAGGATAAGTAATGAAACCTACTGTAGCCAAATGAAAGCATAAAGAGGCAACACTAACAGTTATGGAACAGGATGAGCTAAAATGCAAATGAATAGTGTATAATGAATGATGACTGAATTCCTTACTTATTTGCTTTAAGTTCTATTCTAGTACAGTAACTTTCATTTTATTATTTAATATCAGGCTATTACACCTACAAACTATGGGCTATGATGGACCTTGTGTTGTGAACTCAGCAACAACATAATGTTTTTGAAAGAGTTAACAATAACTACATTTACAATACTGTAAAATTTCTGCTAAATCACTGTATAGCTCTGACACTCACTGATGATAATAAGTGCACTAAAAAAGGTTTCAGCTCTACTTTTTTATCAGTCATTAACCTCAATATTGTAGGAAGGTGAGATGCAGCTAAGAACGAGCCTGACATGAACCAAGCTAGCCTAGAGGGATAAGTTCCCATGGTAACTAAAGTCCAGTTTATTAACATCTTCATAAAACAGAATTTCCAGATAAAAGGACATACTGAGGTAGGCTTAGCCTGGTTTTATCTTCTTTTATGAAGTGCTTGCTCTGCTGTTCAGTTTGTTGTGTCTGTTACACCACCAGGTGTCCTGCATACTCTTCTCCCAATAGTTACATTCTCCTTATGTTTGGATTCTGCCTGTTACCTTTTTTATGCCTGATATTGGTAAAATTTCCTCACATTTTTATTAAGTTCATCATGACTGGAACTAAGCTTTTTTTAAACACATTCTAGTCCAGTCGAAATATATTCACAAGTCCGTAAATATTAATGAATTGCTTTGGGTTTAAGACCAGTGTGTGTTTGTGTTTTCTCAGGTCCTCTGCAGGAAAGCCGAGTGAAATATTGCTTTTTTTGTTCATAAATCAACAGTAGCAGACTCAGGCTGTATGTTGAATGGAACCCGTGTGTGGAAAACTATGTTGCATGTAAAATTGTGCTGTTCCAAACTCTGGTAAGATTAAAATTTTGCTATTGTATGACTCAGTATGAAGTTTAATTAATACTCCCCTAAACACAACGTGCTATTACTATTTAGAAGCACAGCAGGTAGGGCAGTCTAGATGGCATTTTGTTACCTTGCTATAGTGCGATCTGAGAGAGATTTTTAGTGTGGACGCTATAGTAACCATTGTAACTGATAATCAGCTATATAATTTCCAGTGACAGACTGAAATGAATGTGACAAACTAAAGACCTGTGATCTTTTTTAATTCATCTTTCTCAGTCAGCCTGAACTGTCTGTCACTAACTTGACTGTTTTCATTCCTGAGTGTCAGTGCAAACAGGTGGTGACACTTTCCTGTGAGTGTATGTGTGAGTGTGTGTGGAGCATCCCAAACCCACTAGCACAGAGGACACAGATGACTCTTATTATACTGTTATTATGGTGGGGCTTCGATCCCACAGTATGAAAATCATCAGTTGCATTTTTATTTGTTTGTTTGTTTGTTTGTTTCATTCTCAAATAAAATTACATTGTAAACCTTTCACAACCAGCCTCAGCAATATTACGATAT
>JAPZDZ010000011.1:7741825-7784666 GCA_029783805.1 Acanthurus tennentii
TTACAGGTAAAATAGTTTCTATTGTCTAGGACATGCGTAGTCCAACACAAACCAGAAACAGGTTATAAAAAGCTTTCATTTTACTCTGATTAACATTTTTCATTTAGAAGATGTTTTTAATTAGAATTTCTTCCCTCTCCAGGGTACCTACTACAAACTACATGCCCACTGCTTGGAAAAAATGGGCCCAGAACACATGTAGTGGGTATCCATGCAGTACAGGGCACATTAGGATGTTTTGGGTGGTGTCATGGTGCTTATATCAGGAAAAACTGAGTTTACCACAAAGATAACCTGCTTGATGCTGTTTGGAGATGCAGCATCAATTGCAATGACCCGAGATTTTACATTTTAATTGGTAGTATGGGTTAATCAAGAAGTTACACCCAATGTTACAATTTTACCCCTGAGATTGCCAAAATAAGTTGACCACCTCACTTCCTAGTACAAGCCACTCCCTATAGGAATGCTCACCTAACTTCAGGCATGTTACACCATGGCTATCTTAAACAGGCTAATGAAGGGACTCCGCTGCCCTTTGTGACTCTGTGACCCACCATCATGTTGTCCTTGTCTAGGAATTTCATCTCACAGGCTCATCCTACTCATTGATGATGAACTCCCAGAGCACTGACACTAATCACTGCAAACAAAGACCCCAGGCTGCTCTTATTAAAAACAACAGTCAGCAGTGTGGGGCCCATTTTTTAAAATTACTTAGACAATATGCACCACATCATCAGCTGTAGGTTGTTAAAGTCATGTTTTTGCTTCTTCAGCTTCTAAGTACCTTTATTAATATATTTAATGTACTTTCTTTTTCTCCACCTGTAGATCTTAGAAAGTTCCCAGTCTCTTCTTAGCGTCCTGAAGCAGGAGGCAGGAAACCTCAGTAAAGCCACAGAGCCTCGGAGGAAGGAGCATTAATGGCAATGAAAGGTCAATGAACTCTGATTTTGACCACAATGCCACACTTGACTCTGCACTAAAGACAGCCTAGACTCAACTTGGGACTATTTGTAATATATTTAACTTGGTTTCTTATTTGAATAAATGTTCGTTATCATCCTCATGACTCTTCCTTTTTGTCAAAACAAACTACAAGACAGATTTTTAATACATGTACGAGGTTGTGGCAGTACTCACCTGAACACCAAGCCATTTTTTTAGTCTTTCTAGAGGTTGTAATCTTTGAAAACACTTATTTTCTCCAAAAGATTTAAGTCTTTTGTCTCCTGTAATCATTTACTTTTCATCAGAACATAAGACAAATTAAAATACACTCCTTCAGGATGGAAATGACACATACAGCATTTACATTTGTTCAAGTCTTCTATTTATTGAGCTTTCATTTGTACAAGTATGACATCACTTTGTTTTTTTTTTTCATTTGTCCAAATCATGACAATTACTTTACAGTAAGCACATCTGTTGTGATGTAGATTTACAGACGAGGGGGAGAAGTAAAAAGGGGATAAGATGGAGCTTCTACCACAGAGTCGCTACAGTGTGACCAACACAAACTGCTCACTTTGCATCAGGAGTGGACAGATGGGAAAACCCTGCACTAAGAACCCACATGCACACTTCAGGGGTCTCTCCTTGTACTGGCCAGAAAAGTTCTCGCTGGTGTCATTTAGGACAATCAGGGGAGATTCCCATAATACACTCTGCCTTTTTGGGTCCTTCAGTTCACAGTGTGACCAATAGTGAAAGACTCCCACAAAGAGTGGATATTCTGCTTAGGGTTTTGGTTGTTGAAGGCAGCAGCTACCACAGATGGTTCCACAGGTGTGTCATGTGACCAGACTTCTCAGCAGGTCCAAGTGAGGCTATCCATGGGCCAAGTGAAACTTAACGAACCACACCAATCCATAATTACAAATCAAGGGTACATCACATTTATTGTGATCCTTCTCTTGCAATTGAATTTTTATATTTTTCCTTCCATTTTTAATTTCTATTCATATCCTCATTACATGAAATGAAATTAGTCGACTCTTGAAACTTGATTGAGCAGTTTAGTCTTTCACAGAGAACATCCAGTCTGCTTCCATGTTTGTCAGTTACATTTTAGTTACTGTAAATGTGTGATAGTGTTTAAGTGAAGATCAGTGTGACAGGTCTGCTCTGCATATATAAAGGCTGAAAACTCAACCTTTATATATGTAATATTTGACTTGACATTTTAATTATTAAAATCAAAACTAGGCAAGTTGTAGGTGAAAAAATCTTGTTCTCCTGTTATGGTAATGTCTTAATGTTTTTATTTTTTTCCAGAGAAAGGTCCAAAAAATCAGACCAACCCTGTTGCATGATGATGTAGTGCCAAAGGGACCTGATGTTCTCTGTGATGTTAAGTCAAGCAAGTGTCTTCTCGTTGATTTCATGCCATATGAAATTAAATGGAAACAAGTGGACACCTGAAATGGTCGGAAAAATCCATTCCAGTTTAAAAACATGGTTTGCACGATGGTTGGCTGTAATGTATATTTAATGTGATTTTAACCAAATATACTAAAACCTATTAAACACTTGAGTGGTTCGTTAAAGCCACTATGTGCCATGTGAAGTCAGTGGGTCTCAAACTATGGGGCACGGAGCCACTGAGTGGGGGGAGGGGGGGCATCTAAAGGGGGACATAAGAGAAAAAGTTTGAGAGCCACTGCTTTAGTTTGACTGGTTGATAACAATGAGAATGAAAGGATCTGAGGGATGTTTTGCGGTAACTTCAGAACACAGATGAACCTTTGGACCTGTGTGGAAAGCTACGCTTGGGCTACAGTTTGTGGTCACAGTGTCAAGGCCGACAATCAGGAGTTTTGATGCAAGGCTGTGGCAAACAGAGTAAAAAAAGTGGACATGGCATTCATCGGCAGTGCATTCATCATGTACAATTGAAGAGTTCTATTCCAAAACATTCATTTTGATAATAAATCAATACCTGCTATCTAAAAACTGTTTTTCCGCCAACAAAAGGGTCAAAATGTTTACTTGTTCACTGGATGTGACTTACAATCAGTGGTTGTATAAAAGCAGGTGTCAATAGTGGCTACTGTTTCGAAAGAAAACTCTCCAACTAGATTTCTTACTCTTTTAAGTGCACATTTCCTCTGTCGCCTACTCTGCTCCTTCTCATGAGGTGCAAAACAAAGCTAGAAGCATGACAGTGCAAACACATTTAACATCCAAGACTCCAGACAGAGAAATATAGAAATTTCCCAAATTTGTCGACAAGTTTGTCGGCGGACAAAGACAAATGTCTCATCTCCTGACAGCAAAATCCAACTGAACAAATTTCATCTGATCTAAAAATCAAAATGAAAAAACGAGAGACAGGAGTAAGAAGCACATCTTCATACTTATGAAAACATGGTGGGAACTGTACAACAATACTGGCCAAAAAGGTCGATCCTGGACATGTGAAGAAAGAATGAGGCCATTACAGCAACACTTTAATCCGTTGGCATTATGAGTTTTAAAAAAAAGTCATCTGGAAACTTGATGCATTCTTGTATATAAAACAATCTTAATTAAAAAAAACATCATAAATTCTTTCAGACACACACGATCTTGCATTCGCTCTCACAAACACACCAATATCACGAATGATCTGAATCACTGTTGCCTTCATTACTTCAATGGATCAGCTTCTTTGTCTGTGGAATGTCAAAGTATATGAGGTCCGACTGGAGAAAAACACAAAAACACGTCCGGCGGGGCTGTTTGCACCGGTCCGGCTCCTTCCACAAGACCAAATTTTTCTTCCCAAAATTGTCTTTTGTACATGAGCAGGTCTGAGACATGCAAACTTCAACTTTAAGCAGGAATAAATACACGAAGAAGCCAGAAAAAGTTGCAGCTTTTGATAAACGTGACACAGATAGCTTGATAGAGGATATACAGAAACATTCTACAGTATGATGATTTTTGTTTTTTCACCAGCAATACATACATACAGACATTATTGGCCAAGGTCACTTTTTCAAGCATTCAATCAGAAATCAGAGTTGCTGCTGATTGACAGAAAATCTTCCCTGGGGGGTGCATATTTTCCCTCCCTTTTTCAAAGGAGGGAGTGTTGAAGTTTGCTTGCCGTTAAAAGACTCTTCTACCAGACATCCAGCAGCTTCGATACAGCATAGTTCTGCCAGAAAAGATTACAAAAACTAAAAGGCATACAGAAGCTCAACAGTAAAAGAGATCCAACCAAGCTGTCGGCTGATATCAAAACATGCAGGTACAAAAACAAAAAAACAAAAAAGACAAAAAATGACAATTGTGGCACCCTTTCACCATTATTTTTTCGTTTTTCTGTGTTTGAGTTTGCCAACAATCGACAAAAACAGACGCGTCCTCCACGCCCCACTGACATGTTTCCATGCTAACACTGAAATCCGTCACCATGATGGTCCCTACACATGGGCACTGGCGGCTTCCTGTAAGGACTTTTGTCACTTGCTGTCAGATTCTTTGCCTGCTTTTCAAAAACCTGAAGCAAATACTGAAGCAGAGATTTGCAGGAGGGACATGAGAGCCGGCGGACTTCTTCTGCCAGAGTCATGGGGAGGAAGACGGACATGTCTTTGTTTTTGACAATGCATTTGATTATGTCAAATACTTTGATAGTGATGAATGAGGAAGGAGGGAAGCTGACAGGTCAACTGTGCAGGGAAAGTCAGTCCAGCTGCTTTTGGATTAGT
Source organism: Acanthurus tennentii (assembly GCA_029783805.1). Lineage (NCBI taxonomy): Eukaryota > Metazoa > Chordata > Actinopteri > Acanthuriformes > Acanthuridae > Acanthurus > Acanthurus tennentii. Next base: position 7,746,529 of record JAPZDZ010000011.1, read on the forward strand.
TGTGTCACGTCAGGAGAAAAGTGGGAATGGCACACTGGCTGCCTGCTGATAAGCAGTTGATAACGTGGCGTGCAGTGCTACCGTGGCAGGAAATCAGCCCCCTCGAAAACCAAAACAAAAGAAAACAAAACAAAAAACCAAAAAAGACAAAACACTGTGTTTCCTGTCTGATCAGGATGATGTGCTTAGAGACAGCTGGAGTGTAGAGCTGGAGGCAGTTCAGGGCCCAGGTGGGACAGACCTCGCTGGGCTCTGGCTGCAGTCTGGTCCCACAGGTGTGTTGCTACTGTACAGCTGATTGGTCGGACTGATCAGAAGTAAAGAGCTGGTTCGCTGCTGTAGTCAGACAGGGAGGAGCTGTCTGCCGGAGTGAGCTGAGGAGAAAAAGATGTCTAAATGTTTAAAATTGTATGTGCTTGGTAGCCTGCAGGAACTCACCTATATACTTGTGAACTGAACATTCTATCATCAACAGGAATCAATAGGCTGTGTGCTAAACTTACTACTGTAAACTTACTACTGTATACTCTAAGAACAGGAAGGGGGAAGCTGTGACTTGTTTCCACCTAAACTGCACGGGTTTTTCTGTCTTGTCACTATTTGTCTGTTTTGATTTGTTGACAGTGATTTCTAAAATGGAAAACTTGTATACTTGTGTAAACAAAAATCCTGGTCTGTAGGTAAATAGCATAATCTGCATTGACTGACTTCTGACTTTCCTTGTGATTAAGATGCTGACAGGATTCATTAACTTATATTTGATACCCTTTTCCTTCTAGTTAGAATGGAGATAAGGACGGGATTTATCACAGAAACACATGACAAAATGAATTTGGATTGTAATGGTCTGTATGACTTGTTTAATTTGTCATCACCTGAACTCTGCACAACAGAAGCTCCCAAGTTATAATGGTTTAATCTGTATTTGAAATAAAACTTTACACCTAAAGGCATAATCCATCCATAATGTAAGGAAAAGCCCCTGATTCCAGGCAAAAAAAATCAAATTAGCACATCTGCTTCTTAGAGGTAAATATGTTGCTTTTAATAGCTCTGTATCATTGTGGACTGATTCTGGGGCTACAGATCAGACAACACAATACACTTGGGGATACCACCCTGGGCTCAAGGACTTCTGATATGCATTTCTAAAACACAAAAAAAAAAAAAAGGAAATAATTAAAATGAAGAAGACTAAGTCAACACCAGTAGATGCTTGAACTGGGACCTTGCTGAGAAGAGACAGAACCTGGCACTTGACTCTAAATTGGGAACTTTAAAAAAGCTTTTGGCTGTAAGAACAGACGGTTTCTTGCTCACCATTACTTCCTCTGTTATCTGCGTCTGTTGAGAGGTGGTGTCCTCCTGGTAAACACTGTCTTCATGTTTGTGCTCCTGCCAGGCACTGAAGTCCACTGAGTGCTTGGGAACGTAGCTGGAAAGGTCTGTAGACAAAAACATAACATTGTGTTATTAATAGCTTCATTCATATTTTCTCCAAGTGTTATTTCCCTTTGAAAACCTAAATTCACTGAATGTTTATATCTGGTTTAGAAATATTTTTTGCACTGTCCCTTTTTTAAAAGTAAAGATGCATGTTGATGTTGTCACTTTTCAACAGAATGCACAGCTGGTGATGATTTAGTCCGCCACACATAGGGTAAATAAAGTTCACAATTTGTCCAGCAGGGGTCTCTGTCATCATACTTAATGTCTGTCCTGTTGCATCTTGCAGGAGGGAAGTGATATGAGCTTTAAGAGTGGAAAACAGCAGTTTTATGTGCATTTTTTTAAGTTGGATGAAAAGGGTCGGTTTATACATAAAGATGTTTCCAAAACCACAAATCTAAACCCATAAATGCTGAAAAATCTACTCAAAAGTCTTGTGACTGAATCTCAGCTTAAGCTGTATGTCAACAGCTCTGTGAGTTAAGGGACAGGCTGCAATATGTAAACTGAACAGAATCAAGGCTACTAAACAGTCGTCCTCTCCTCTCTCACTTTTTTTTTGGTCGATGGCCCATCATGGAAAGTGCTGAACTGTTTGGTGAAAAGTAGATCTTCACTCATCACTCAGAGCAAAACTTGGGGGATTTCCTTTATTTAAATATAGACCAAAATACCACTGGATACAGTTCAGTAATTGTTTCCATTCATTTCTTGTCACTGTGCTTCCTTCACAAGATCTATGTGCCTCTTGTCTGTATAAAAGCACATTACATGCTGCTATTTTGCTGCAAATCGCTCTATAAATTGCACTTTTTAGATGGCAAGTAATAGCTGTTGATATTGCTCTCTAACTTAAAGTGGTTCTTTTCACCGCTGCATTAAACTGACCTTCTTTGAATGTTTAATTTTCTTCCCTTTCCAAAGTGTCTCATTAAATTTTTCTCTTTATTCATTTTGTATTCTTGATCTCATGCATCCCAGAAAAACCCTTTACTAACTCTGTTTTCACATCCGCGCTACATAACAACACTTGTGTAATTTGTAATTATTTGCATCCAAGCAGTAAAGTTAATGGAGTTTTAGGTTTAAGTTTGGGTTTTTTGAACTTGCTGTTAACTTGAACCGAAAATCTAACTTGATTTACCTACAAAAAAAAACCCATAAAATGAACCATGTTTCTCCTTTCTGTTGTTTCATGCCATCTCACCGTTGTTGGTTGTTTGTATGGGGGAGATGGTGAAAGTGGGTCGAGGGATGTGGATGCGTCCCACCATGCTTGGCTGTTCATCAGCCTCCTTCTCATCTTGTTTCTCCTCCTCGTCCTCCTCCCCGCTGTCCCACACACTGCTCTCTGACGGATACTCGTACGTACTCTTGAGACTCGCCTCATTGAAAGAGATCTTGAGCTGCAAAAGACAGACAGATAAAAACATTAGAATAAGCCTCTATCTACGATCTCTGACATGTTATCCTTGTTGTCCTCATATAGCATACCACATATTTAATGAAAAACTAACGACAGAAACAATTAAGAACAAAAATAGTAAAAATGGGTAAACTACTATTACCCCCGCCTCTATTTTTAAATTCACCTCACTGGCATCATTTAAAGACAGTAACACTAATCTTCAGTGATTCCTTTTCTAGCTAACTGGCAATAACATAAGGGAATGGTGGATTCCTGACAGCAACTCCTGTTTTCGCAAGATTAAGCCCCCACTCCCCTTACAGATGTCACTGTTCACATTACTACAAAGATCCTCAGGGTTGGCTCATGCAATATTTGGGCTCCATGCAAAATTTTACCCTCCTTATTCAACCATCAACATCAGTTCAGATCCCAAAATTTGGTATTGTGATTCCAAAATATACCTCCAAATAATTTGTTTGACAAACCAGTCTTAACTCATTTACTAGCATTTTTTTAAGTGTTTAAGTTCAAGTGTTTGTTTTGTGGTTTCAACCACATTTCATGGTCCTCATCAGTGAATGGCAGTTGTGCATGCTATATATAATGTATTAATATAGTTCCATACATATGTCATTTGATTATAACCAAGACAAATCTGTCCAATGACAGGGGCAGAAAAAGCTAAGAGACAATACTTTTTTTTAAACTTCAGGATCAACCTAAACTAGTACTTTTCTGAAATCCTAAGACATGTTACTATGTCTTTAGAGTTAAACACAAAGTGCCTCTTATCTCCATGTTTTGATATTAGGGGGCACCAAATAAAAGTAAAGAGTCCATTATTAAATACTTTAATGATATATATCATTCTTAATAACAGTAAAAAGCATGAAAATATAAGTGTAAGTTTGATTTCACATAATCATTTTGCCTTGGGGGCCATTACAAGTCAGGGGCCCTCAGCAGCTGCCTGTATGGCTCCACAGACAAGCTCTTCGTTTACAAGCCAGATGTGTTTACCAGGTAAACAAACCAGCTGCTGTCCACTGTTTGCTTGCTCAATCCTCTGGTAGGGAGGCCAAACTTCACCACATCAGCCAAGATTTAAAAGTATCTTATCTTTCATTTCAAAAAGCAAAGATTTTTCCTCAATACAAACTCCTCTCCTCTCCTTCAAGACGGCCGCATTTTACGAGCACAGTAAACATTAACAGGTTCTTACTTCCTCATTGCTCCTAAACTCCCATCTATGCTGAACATTCCCCTGTATTTCAGCCCTTTCCTCACACTTAACTACTGTGCCTCATAACTTATTAAACAGAGCTTTTAATTGGGACTCTTCGAGAGAGCCAGGTGCAGTTTGTTTAGGCCTGCCTGTGGCTCCGTGTACTGTACTTTGTGTGTCCTTTAAGTGGGACAGGTGGCAGCCTTGCAGGAGCTTGGGGCCTGTGATTGATTGTCTCAGAGTGTTCCCTGTAAGACATGTCTGTTTGGCAATGCTTCAGTGGTCTGCAAACATGGATCCGTGGGGTGAGACGGGCCCTTGCACTTAGCTGCACCGTGTAATCCGACGTGAATGGCAACTCTGAGACCATAAACCTCTGTGGCTTTAGCTGTCAGTGAACACGCTGACTGGCACTTACTCCCCAGGGAGGCATCTCACCCTCATATGATTTCATTTTGTAGTGCAGTCTTCACTTCTCTTTTTGCACTCACACACTTGATGGATACACTTTTGCAATGACAGGGAGACCACATAAGGTTTCAGATACGTTACCAGTCAAGTATTCTGGTCACACGTAGGCGTTGTAAACTCTGAAAGGTTTTATTTCTTTCTCCTGAGTTGCCATGGAGATGACAGCCGGTGCACGCACATGTAAGGCACATATAACAGTAGGTTTGTGCGTCAGCTGACTGCTCATATCGTACAGTACCTGGCTCCATCCACCCTGCAGGCTGTGTACTAAATCTGCCCTAATCTCCATCACAAGGCCACGAGCCAGAAACACCACCTCTGAGTCAACACCAGCCACGGTTCACACTTAACCTCCATTTAAAAATGTCAAGCATGCTCAATATCCATTATGACTTCTTCTCCTGGTCTGTCTCCATCATTGGTAAAGCCTCTGATGTTGGAGAAACTGTTTTTTTTTTTTTTTAAATATCGTAAGTCAGTGCATCAAAAGATGTGAATGCCGCAAATTGGACCACCAATTTTCCTAACAATACTAAGTTAACTAAAAATAAAACAAATATTTTCATTTTTATAGACACTGCAGAGCATTTCTAAAGCAGATCGTTTGTATAGGAGGCAAAAAATGGATAATGTGTGCAAATATTAAATTTGCATCCTATATTTTTTTATTCATTTTGCACATTTCAGTGCCAAATATTAACTGTAAGTACGTACATATGTAGTATGTATGTACAATGTGTTTCCATTCAATCAAAAAAAGGGGAGGAGTGATATAGTAGCCTGTGAAACATATTTAACTTTTGAAGCAGCTAAACAGTTACTGATACGATTATTGACAAAAGGCTTAGAGATTTAAGATAAGGGTTTTTCAATTTTATACTAGGACTGACAGATTTAGGATGAGGTTGTATAGATTACAGAAACATGATGTACAGATTAAACTAACAAAGGCTTACAGATCCAGGTCAGGATTCAGTTAATAAAGACAATGATGGTCCACACAGTGCAGACAAAGATCATGTGAATGTACAGATTTAGGGTAAGATTTTTACATTTGAAGCTTCTTAGGCTGAGATCTGTAAGGACGAGTGTCTAGAAATTATGAATCAGGGGTTAGAAGCAGAAATAAATTAAGAGATGCTGTATTGTTTACATCAATATAATGAATAATGTACAATATAATCATATGTGCATTATTAACATTATATCTGAATTCCACTTTAAATACCAGAGAACAGCAACATCTGCCAGTATTATTACTCAGGACGATGGTCTTCAAGTGTTTGTGTAAAGAATGAGGCCTATGACTGAACACTGTGAGTCTACAGTTAAAGGATCAGTGTCTATAAATTTAGGATGACAGTCTTTGGATGGCCTGTAGTTTTAGGATTATTGTCTTTAGGTTCAGGATATCGATGATAAAGGAGCTGTAGATTAAAAATAAAAACCTCTAGATTCAGATCAAGGATCTAGACAATATAATCACAAATGTCTCTCTTAATTACACATGAGGTTTATAATGTTAAAAATTTCCAGAAATTGATTCATTTAAGCATTCCTTTCCACTGAACATCTGCAATCATGTTTAATATCTGAATCAGGCAGATCAAAGTACGCTAAAATAATAACATCTACTGAGACAGTGATACCAGTAAGGCTTTCACATTGATATTCATGTCCAGCAGTGTTGAGGAGGACGAGGTCAGTCAGTCTGCAAGCTAAAAAACGACCCTTCAAACTGGAACCTCTCAACCAACGACTTAATGCATGCATCTCTTCTACAAGCTGAAAAATTAAGCTGGCAGAAAAAACAAGAGTCCAAGAATTAATGCTTGAAATCTGAGAAGACAGAGATAAATACAGATGTGATGAGACACAGGAAAAAGCATCTTGATTTGTTTTGAAACTACAACTTTGTTTTCTCTTAGAAATATCTACAATTAATATCCCTAATTTTCAGTATTGACCAAACTACCACAAATCTCTTTGAACCTCACAGAACTTGTCTTTTAGCTGTTTTTTAAACAAAAGTGTACATTTCCTTCTTTTGCTCCCGACAGCCTGACTAAAGTTTTTCAAATTAGCACTTAGCCACAGTTACAGTACAATCCACGAAACAAATCAAATAGTGTTTACTGAACAGGTTTCGTCTGACACTATATAACCATCTCTGCAAAGGGCCCTCAGTCCCAGGCATCACCTATTTTTAGCCCCCAAACCTCCTTTTTTAGTTCCTGTGTTAAATCTTACACCACAGCAAGCGCTTCCTTGCTAAACTGGCATCCTGTCTTAGAGGAAGTCTCTTGACGAAAAACCAGTCTATCAATAAATCAAGATAGCTGCTGGGCTCGCTTCCTCTTTCACTGTCTTTCACTTTTCTTTCTGTCTGTTCCACCACCGCACTTCTCACATGAGACTCAAGTTAGATGAGACTCCTCTGTGATGCCAAAGTCTATGTCCTGTCTCTGACTTAGTAGTTTAGCTGCAGCATTAAACCAATCTCAATGAAAAGAAAGAGGAACAAAAAAACTGGGGTGAAAGAACTGAGATGTTTATATTTAAAGGACGTCTCCCTGTCGGCTGCTGCTCACGTCTGAGCTTCACTGGTGGATCTTTTTCATCTCTGTCCTAAAAGCTTGTATCAGGGAAGCAGAAGTGATTCGTCTTCTGTCCTCGGGCTGTGGGACGGGCCAACAGGGGCCTGGACTCAGCCCCGCTGTCCTTCTCCTTCACCACAGGGTGCTCAGACGGGAAACTGTGGCTTTCTATGTGTTGCAGTATGTGTGTGAGATGCTCAGTTTAAAATAAAATTGTGGGGAATTTTTGTTTCCTCGGACAAGCAACTTTATTTAAAACCAGAGATTTAAAAAATCCTCTTAAGGACATTCAAATTTTCTCTTTTTAAGATAAAAAACTCCTTTTTTTGCGTTGCATTGTTCCAGCAGGTTTAGGCTGCTTTTACTATAAAAAACAGCCCATTTAGTGCATCAAGTCCTCCAATACGACTCGTTTAAAAGTGTTTCCTGCAAGCATAGCTGCAGGTTTACGTAGTTTAATTGAACACTTACATGTACAACATATTAAATATTATTCTAATTTATTGAGAAATGATAATCTGTGTTGTGTCTGTGACAAAGATAAGTTTTAAAAGGAGAACAGCCTTTCAGTTAATTGACCACTATCAGCACATGATGTAGAATAAAGGGTGACAAAGCTAAGGTAGGAGGTCAGGGTGGATACATGGGTCAAACACAGGGCTCTCCTTAAAGACACTGGGGCTCGAATGCAGTGTGAAACCAAAAGTAAAGAAACCATAAATTTCTGTTCAAGAAAAGAGATGAATAATTTCAGCTCTCTGGTACATTTTTTGCTTGCTATGAAACAAACAAACCAACAAACCCAGACCATCAAAACCAGGGGTTTTTAAGCAGAATACATAATGTAAACAACTTGTTAAAACTGCCTATGCTTGCAGTCTGGAGTTGTGGAAGCAGCTTCTACACAACCAGACTGCAACATCAGACGGGAGAAGATACCGAGTCGAGTAAATATTATTTCTCTGCAGAAACATATTCCATAAGTTTTCTTTCAACCGAGCTTTACCAGCTCTGTTTTTTGTTGTTTGTGAGGCACAAGGGGGAACATGGGGAAGACAGACAAAAGAAGAAGTGAGGGAGAGAGGAAGCAGAGAGTCAGCAGATGAGATTATGTCTTCATGAATGTGCCTCGGCCAATAGGCGAGATGGGAGTTGAGCCAGGAATTTTTTCCAGGCCACCCAGCATGGCGTGTCCTCGTTTGGTGAAAAGTGGTTCCTACTGAATGGACACACACAGATACACACATAAAGAAGACAATTTCCCTGGCAGTGCTGATGGGGTTGAACTTGAAAGCTGCTGAGTTACAGTGGAGCTTCGACACAATAACTTAGGGTGTAGCAGCATGCAAGCATTTGCGTCTACAAGGTGTGTGTCTGACAGGGTGTGCATCTCTATGTAGTATGTTTCTAAATTTATCTCAGTGGAAACAGGTGACACGGGGTGTGGTGTGTGTGTACTGTGTTGGTACTGCGTTGGGTGTGCACCTGCTCTTATGCCATGTGTGTAAAATAGCAAATGTTGCCTTTAAATTACAAACTGAATATGATCAAACTTTCTACCAAAACACAATATGCACAAAAGGACTACTGGTGTGTACTTGCCTGGAGGAGACAGACCAGGTGCCTGATTAGAGCTAATCTCTAACCAGGTTGATAATATTAGAACAGCACCACAATGAACCGGCTGAGGAGTTTAGCTGCAGCTGTATTAGCTCCTAAAGAGAGGGATAATAAAGCCTACAAGTACTTAAACAAAGCATGTGGTGTACCTCTCCACTGTGCTGGTTCATCAGGATGACGGGCGTAAACAGGAGATCCTTGTTTAGGTAAACAACATGGTGCTGGTGCATCAGTAATGATCAGGTAGAGAATATATTCTTGTCACATTCTGAATGTTGCTCTTACTTCTACCATTTTTCAATCATGTCCTACATTTAGGAAGAACAGAAATAAAAATCTATCCACTGCAGCACCAGTAAAGTGAGCTTGCAGGGTGCAGGATGGGTTTTATAATGTATTAGGCAGATGTGAGCAAAAGTATTTCAGAGAAGGGAAGATAAAACACTGCTGCTATGCTAATAGTTTTGATATTTTGAGAAGAATGGGCATTTTGTTCCACAGTTCATGACTTCACCAACGATGAAGCAATACTTATACATATCAGTATACTTCATCAGTATAATCACTTAGGGTCATCCAGGAAAAAAAGGGCTGATGTTTTAGATCTCCTAGACTTACAACTTCACTCCATTACAGTATGTATGTATGTAAATGAATGAAAATTCTTCCCTGTTGGTATTGACAGTCTTTATAGTGATTATTTCTTAGACAATATCATGTTAAAGTAATTTATAAAGATATTTATCATTGATAAATTTGAATAATTCCCATACAGAGCGCTTTGTTTCCTTCTAGCACCTACATTGACAATATTGACTGTAAGTAAAGAAGTACAGAATATTTTAAGATGACAAAAGCAGTGGACAAACCCCCTTTTTAACCCTGAGTGATGTCTGCTAGGATTCAGTTTAGACTGCAAACAGATGTCACAAACTTTATCACTACAAAAGGAGAATGTAACCTCAGAGACAAATCCCAGGGGGAAAAGGCACAGTCAAACATCCCAAATGTAAACTATATCATTGATTTTAAGCACAACAGACAAAGTTCATTCATTACTACTCTACTGGGTTGGAAACTGAAATCTAAAAAAAATCTGGACAAACAAAACTGAAACTATCTGCCTGGATACAAATCACTCCTCCTTTTTGACCTTAAATAAAAATTAGGAAGAGTGAGACTTGGGAAAAAAAACCCTTCTAAGAAGCCCAAATGACAACAATACATCTCCCCAAACAAACTGTGGATGATTTTATTTTTGAGCTTAATTTATGTTTCAGAAAAATTCAAAGATACTTGTCAGTGCTGCAACACTGACACTAACTTAAAGCATTTTGTTGTTATTTACTTGTTATTTACTGCACACTAATGCTATAAATATCATTGGTCGAACCACACATCAGCAAAATCCCTCCCACTAATTATTTTTTGCCTGACTGAAACAGAGCTCAGATTTTTTCTCTGTAAATCATTAACTTATGTTGGTACAGCATAGTGATCATTCCTGTAAGCACATTTTTTACAGTAATTATGAGGAAATGACTGTAAGTCAACAGCGCCCAGCTGCCAATAAGACACACCTTTGCAGTAAATTACTGTCTATGACCTTACAACCAAGATAATAAACAAAATAACTTGTTGAAGGAAGGGTTTTAGTCCAGTAATGTCCAGCTCCAACTCACATATCAGACCTTCAGACCAGGTCAACAAAATAAAAAAAATATAATAAAATATATATAATGGTAGATTGAGGCCATGATGTACATGCTCTTGTGTGGGTGCTGTCAAAATTCTCATCATTGAATCAGTTTAGAGCTGAAATGCTTCATGTGGAATCTTATTCATGCATGTAGGTGGTTGGTGTTTGCAGCTCTAGCTGTTGACGTGGGCAGTAAATAACGCTAAATGTGAAAATCTGTGTTTACACTGCCATGCCTAAAACCTGTGTGAGTCATTGCTGTAATAGTATGCCCTTTGAAACTGTGTGAGTATGAATGTGTGTGTTTTAGTGTGCCTGTGCTATCAGGGTTGGATTATCTGACTGATTAGGAATGGATGGAAGAGGAGACACATTTTCCGGACCATTTGTAATCGACAAGCCAACAAATAAATCTTTTCAAAGACCAATGGAGCAGCATTCTGGATACTTTGTCCTTTCTAAGAACTTTTTTGCTGATAAGACTGAGCTGGCACAGATAATATTTGGCCTACTGCACATGCCAGCAATCTACACACTGGATCAAGACAAAAGATATCTTAAAAAAAAAACATGTTAGATCAAAACTTTATCAATATTGGAATGTTTTCCCATTTTTTAATTTTTCATCTTTTTCATTAACTTTTAGATGTAAAATAATAGTTACATCAAACAATGGCTAATTTTTTTGGTTGACACCCTAAAAAGTCTTTTAAGGGGTCTCCCGGACGCCCCTAGGTTGAATGTGATGATCTCACTGACGAAACTCAAAAAACCAACAGAGCTTCATCGGCCTGTCTCTAGTTTCACAAGTCAAATAGTGACTGAAAAGCTAATGGGTGTGTCTCATATTGACTTTTTATTCAATGGTACTAAATGGCTGTACAGTCATTGAAATTTGGGTGGCGATAAGTCTATTGTTTGTGTCAGTCTTTTAGACAGAGCTGAATCACTGATCAACACAGTGTCAGGGAGGCAACATGTTAAAAAATTCTCATACTAATTAAGGTGGGTAGTGTGCACATCCAGCATAAAAGCAGCATCTCCAAATATTTGGGGGATTACACATTTGTTTTTGTAGCAGCCATAGTATGTGAAGAACAACTCAAGTTTTATTTCTCTACATTGTAACAAGCCTAGGTTAGCACAAAGATGGGCAGCGAAAAGAAATTGCTAGCTTAAGATGTGTTTGACAGAATTTAGACATGTTATACAGCAGAGAGCAGTAACAATGTTAAACCTATGTTCACTCTTTTCTTATTATTTATCAATCCTAACCCTGTTTTTTAAGGCTTTTCAAAATGTTTGTTTTTAGCCATGCTAGCAGATCAGTCAGTCAACGAAGATTGAGATATTTTGTGTTTGGTGTTCACGATCACTTTTCCTAATGCTAACACATTAAAGTGATACAACATTTCAAGATAAATAAAAGCATGTTAGCATTGTCATTGTTAGCAAACTGCCATGCTAGCATTAGCATTTAGCTTAAGTACTGCTCTTTGTGCAAAAGTACATCGTCACAGCCTCACTACAGCCTAAGTGGACCACTGATATGACTGTGCACTCATAGCTGAAACTTGTCAATAAATAATTGACAACTAAGTGGCCTACAATAGCAGGAGATAGAAGAAGTTAAGACAACCAGAGAAAATAGACCACGGTGGCCTTAGCTCAGTTATACACTACCTTGGTCTCAAGGGCTCACCCAAAGAGGTCCATGCAGATAAAAGGGGAACACTTGCAAAGGGAGTCCTTTCTTACAGCTTGGTAAAGATTTAGGTGGTTTTAACGGCAATGAGTGCAACATTTCTGTTGTGGACCACTTTCCCACTTTCCAAAATGCCAACTTCTATATAGTGGAGATCTTCATATTCCATGATTGATGACTATGTGTGCAAATGTAGAGGGACACTATGTTAAAACAGTTAATGTAATAGGTTTTCTAAAACTGACTACCAAGCTGTGACCTTATCAATCACTCCTTGTGTCATTTCTCTGTTTTTTAAGTCCCAAATTGTAATAATTTAGAAAAGTTAGAATAAAAAAAAACATACTACACCATAACATGGTGAAGTAAAACATTATCCATAAAAGGGATGAATACAACACAAGAAAACATATGAAATCAGAACAGGTTCAGAGACATTTTACAACCCTGTTCTGAAATAACTGACCTTGGCTTCACACTGGGCCTTATGAAAACAAGCTAGTCTTCCCTTAAACATCTGAGGACCCAGCTGTTTGGGTCTCCACCCAGAGAAAGACAGATTTTAAGTTTGCTGATTACAGAACGTGCTCACCAGAAAACTCCATTCATACGTCTCTATTAGACCATGGTTAATTTTTCGCTATGTCAGGTCAAAAGGTTCCACATGATAACGACACATCCGGTAATTACCAAACCTACAGCATCCACACTGATGTAACAACATGTGTTTGTCAAAGACAGACAGAGTGTGTGTCCTTATCCTGGAATCCTAATGACAGGATAGAATGGCCGTGGCCCATGTTGCCCTGACGACAGGCGCCATGGATATGTGACAGAGGGAAATGGGAGAGCGGAGGTGGAGACGGGTAGTCAGAGAGAGTGACAAACATGGCAGGGAGACAGACAGCTTTTGATCATGTAAACAGAAAAACAAATTATCGAGGGCATCAATGATTCACAAGATGACAAACGAAAACACTGAGGTACATGCAGCCTCCATGGAGAGAAGATTTGAATAAAATTTACATTAGTCACAAAAAGCAACACATAGAGCCCCGGATTGCCAACAGTGCTTTGCATTTATAATTGAGGTAAAAGATAGATGTGTTTAGTCATCGAGGCTGCTAAAGGGGGAGGTTACTAACAATTTTACCGTCCAATTATCAACACAACCCAGTATACTGATTCAGGAAAGATGTAAGTCAAAACAGATGGTAGAAAAAACACACTGCAGGTATAAATAGTCTACGGTTTCTACCTGACTCTTTCACTCGCCTACCCTGTTTCTTTTTTTAAAACTTTCAAAAAGCCTCGTCTAAAACCGTCCTCTGCTTTCAGTCTCTTCATCTTCCTACTCATACACTCTATAGTAACACACACACACAGCTCATGCACACACACACACACACACACACACACACACTGAATTAAACATGACTATGATAGTGGGACTTTGCTGGCTGAATTCTAATTACACTGACTTTGCAGGGTGGCACATGTGCCTGAGGGCTGTGCGGGAAACTTTGAGTGTGTGTTGGGTGTTTACGCTTATGTGTGCATATGTGTGAGTGTGTGTGTGTGTGTGTGGGGGGGGGTATTGAGGGAGAGAGAGAGAGAAAGAGAGAAGGAGTGTGTGTTTGTGTCCACATCCTGCAGTCACATAGCCCTCGGAAGAAATGACAGGCTTGTTAACAGGAAACCATATTTGCAGCGCCTGTGATATCAATAATAAAAAGAGAACTAACGTCTTTCTCATGTGACAGTTAGCGAGAGACAAAGTCATTTAAATTTTTTTAAAGTTGCCGTGATTGTGAGTCAAGGACACATTCTCTGAAAGCCATTTCTTGTTGAGACTCCTGTCCTTTGCTGCAAAATTTCTCTTTCTCACTTCTCCAGACATCAGTTACACACCTCACTAATGGTCTACCCTGGCATCAAAAAGCTTTTATGGAGTAATTTGATACTTTGAAGGCAGGGGTGATGCAGTTGCTCAGTGCAGGACCACAGGAAGTGATGCAAGAGACACAGAAAGTTGGATCCAGGCCTCTGTAGTCTTTGTTTTATCGTATAAAGTCTGTACAACCGAATTATTTTGTTCAAAGTCATGCTTTACTTTTAGCTGGAGGATCACAAGTTCCTCTGAAGGCACAGCAAACTGTCTGACCTCTTCTGTTTTACAGCCCTTTCTAATCTCTATAGGATAAAGCAGGTTGGCTGAAAGTTAATCTAGTCAGGTTTAAGAACTTGTTAAACCTTGGGGCATTTACAAGAAGACATTTTTAAAAGTGTCATGAGATAAAAACAAAATGAAAGCAAGTTTAACTTAAATCTAACAAAAAATCCAGAGCCTGTGTACGTACTTTAATGGTGTGATTAGGATCTGTAATGTGTTAGAATATCAAAACCTGATTAAGCAGCTTTACTATAAGAAATTTTTATATCACCTATCGTTAAGTGTGAAAGCGTTTGCTTGTAAGAGACACACCTGCATCTAGTTTAACTGCCAAAAGTTTACTGTGCTGGTCGAGTCTTAATACTCTTACAACTTTGTTTTTCAGCAAAAAAGGCTCACTGTAAAACTACACGCCCAACACCAGAGGTCGGACAGATGAGATTAGAGAGTAGTTGGTGAACACAGTTTGGCTTTTAGTAGTTTAGGGCCAGATATTTTTCTCTGGAGCTGATGGGAATCAAAACAAAATTTAAGGGAGAATAAATATTTAGTCCCATTCATCAAGACGCTAAGAATACTTATCAAGAATGCTACTACTGAATGTGTAAATAGGAAACTGTTTGCCAACAAATTAGCTAAACACATGTTCAGTTAATTTGGAAATCATAAAACTTCACCATTTACAATATTAAATTGTAAATGTTTGATGGCTGGTCCGACAGAGAAAGGGGGGATGCCAGCATTGTAAGCAACTGTAAATGCTCTTTAAAGAGCAGCTTCACTGCAAGTTTTAACTTCAGCACATTTGGTTTCTTACTCAAAGCATGCTTTCAAACTCAGATTATTGATTCCCTTGCACATTTCAATCCAGACCCTCCTCATCAACAGGAGAGTTGATCCCAAATTTTTATATATGTCTTGTTTGGAGTAGGCAGCATTAGAAACTGGGACTTGAATCAGTGGATGTTTATAAAGGGTTTTACAGTGACTGTACATAAAACATACTAACACAAAAAAGAGAATTTCGTTTTTAAGAAGAATAATTGTTACTTTTTAAAAATGCAGTGTCCCAAGGCTATTGTTTTGTTTTTTTAAAAAGTTAATCATTTGGAGACACAATTCATCTTCAGCACAGTCCCATTCTGAAGCATTTCTCCCATTGCTGCATGTCAGCCTAAGAGAAAACAAAAGCACTAAAGGATTGTGGGTGAAAAATACAAACAACAACTCCAACAGACTACTTTTAAAAATATAACCTCTTTTAAAGCAAGGGGGGGTGGGGAGGTAGGTTTTCAGGAAGTGTAAGGGAGGAGAGATGGGGAATGTCTGCTGGGTGGTAAATAATTAAACACAATGGACTTTCACACCTGAAGCCCAGGCGCACAATGTAAATGTAGGAGTGTGCCCTTTCATTGGCCTTCCTGTGTAACCGAGGGTTTTTAACCATTAAGGTTAATATATTTTTAACCTGCTATATGCATGACATTTTACTACAGGAAGAAAAGCTGTGTTCTCAAAATAAAGACACAGATCGTGCACAGAGGTGGGGGGATGTACTGAATACTGCAAAAACTTGACTTTGATAAAACTGAGCTACAGATATTAAAATTTTCATAGCCGCTTTATTAATGAGGGAGCAGCTAGATTCTGACTTTCTTATTGTTCCAGTGCATTGTGTCAATTTATAGTGTCAATATTCCTTTCGAGCAGCAAAGTGAGTAATGTTGGTACACATCAGTGTATAGTATTTTTTAAACTTGGCTTGCTTTTCATAATGGAAGTTCTGCTTATCTAGTCAACAAGGGAAAAAAAAGATCACAATGATCACTTGTTACCTTTTGGACTTTGATGACCTTTGTTTCTTGAGAACACTGACTTACTGTATAACAAACAAACTAACCGTGGTAAACACAAAGTCATAAATTGTCAGGTAACTTAGTCATTAGTCACTGGTGACGGTCAGCATGCATCTTCAGTGCAACATGGATGAGCATACATTGCTTTTACTTTGTCACATGACTTTGTTTATCTCGTCTGCTACATTAAGAGCTCCAAGAGGAAAAGTGATGATGAGCATCATTAGTTGAGACTCAGCTAGAGGCTATTTCTAATATCTAAGCAAAGCATGAAAATCACTCGGACAGCCAAGTGCGCTTGTTAACATGGTTACCACATGATCTTACAATGTATTGGAGAATGTTTGTCAAATTATCCAAGTCCCCTCCAACCCTGTCAGATGGGTTCAAGTACCCACTGACAGACTGGATGGCCTTTATGTTACTGTTCTATAGTGTTTCACAGTGAGAAAACACTGGCTGCACATGTGGATGCATACAATATATAATGAGCCTGGAAATGGCAGTATTTAGGCTGAGTGTCATTTTGTTCACTTAAATTTGCATTTTATCTGCAACTACCTGAAGCAGCAGAGCCTGGGTGTCTCAGACATTTTTCACTTTTAGCAATAGGTTTTATAATTTGATTTTGCTGCATGATTGCTATTTTCAGCAGTTTTAAGTTGAAGTGTGACTACTGACTCAGGTCTGTGGGAAAACCTGAAACTCGCCCTGTGCAGTGGGCTTATTGTAGCTTACAGGTTACTGTGACAGTTAGAATCACAAGATTAGAATCACATTGATGTATTATTGTAGCTGTGTGTTGACTTTTATTTTAAACACACAGAAAAAATTTATATCATTGTTTTAAGGATCATGATTTGTATTTTCAAGTTTGGTAAGCACCCGTCTTTGCAGATACCCCTGCTGAAGAACCCACAGGGTACAAAAAGCTCCTGTTGGGAATTAGTGCCCGAGGCAATCGCTTCCTTGTCAGTTCCCACGATCAAGCAGATGGAATGAATAGTAGATTAATTCTTTAATTAATGCTTAAAGTTGTATGCCTACAATCACAGACTCATGCAGTAAGACATCTTTACTTTAACAACACAAACAAGACTCAGTTCAGCTCTGCACCAGATCGACAGCTTTCACAGCAGTCTAAAGTAAAATAAGTTGTTTGTTTGGGTTGATTAGGGGTAAAATCATCATTAGATCAGTTAGTTCAATTACAGCCTTATACTGATTTTACCTCAGTATGAATTTAACAGATCTACATCCCACAAAATTCCAATTCCAATAGACTATCAGTCATTCATCCAAATAATTATCACTTTCAGTAACAAATACACCTCTTCATCAAACCTAATCATTACCAACAAAGGATTGTCACAATTAAACATAAATATGCTGTAGTGATTAAAAAATTAGTCATCAGAGTGGTTCCTCTGTAGGAACACACAACACTGGAACAACAGTGCTCACTCTCTGGATGCCATGCTGAAAACACATGGGTCCGTCTCCATATTCCCATAATAACTAATCACAGGGAGCAGAGACTTCAAAAACAAACCACCCATCACCCCCAGTGTCTTTGTCACAGCTGTATATCTAACCATTCAAGAGTGGCGGCTGTTCCACAAGGAAAAAAAAATCTATGTCAATTCAGTCTGGGTTAAGAGCGTGGTCCAATCACACTACAGATGAGAACTGAGTCAATCCAGGCCTGTGTATTTCACCAGAAAGCCCAAGTCGATTTTATGCAAATACAGAAGTGATGCAGTACAAGAAGCTGCACTTGACCTACATAGCTCTTCCACAATTCTTTCCCCAAAGAGAGGAGGAGATCACAGGAAGCTGGAAGCAAAGGGACAGGCCTTATTAACTACCACCCCACAGAAATAAAGCAGTGCACTGTGGGTGGAGGGTGAAGAAAAAACATAGCGGTGCTTTTGGAGTGATAAAAACTAGAGTACAGGAGAGACTATGCTGGATGTGGTCCAGCATTCAACACTCAAGTCTTAGGAGAGCTCAGAATCAGAACAAGCAGAGGCGAGTGTGGATACAGTAAAATATTTTTGGAAAATCTAGAGGAAGAGTTGATGATGCTGCTTTGGCCAAGTCCTGATGAGCATATGGAACATTTTTCAGCCAAGTTCCTTGTAAAAAAAAAAAAAAAAGGTTTAGGTTTGTCGGAAAATGAGCCCTCAAAAAACCCAATCCCAGACCAGAACGCTGAGCAGAGGCTGCTCTCACACAGAAGCAGCACAGAACAAAAATTCCACACAAATTATACAGGCCAGGCCAGGCCTCGATGCTTTTGTAATTGCCAGCGCAGCCCTGCCCTGAAAAGAAAAGAAGAAAAAAATCTGGGCCTTGATGATGACGAAGAGGAGTAGACAGACAACAAAAGGAGAAAGCGTTTGGTTGGTGAGGGACAAGGACAAAAGGACAGGATGTGTTCATATCTCATGGCCGCGGTCACTGGTAGCCTACATGCACAACTGCACACAATATAAAGGGAATACACCACAACCAGCTTGCATGGGTTAGACTCACACAAGTCAGCCGCCTCAATATCTGTCATTATACAGTCATGATCTGTAGGCAAGCAACATTCAAACCCACAGAACTTTATTTTAAATTCTAGTCAAGATCCCAGAAAAACAACACTAAAGTGCACGGAAATGTGAAGAAAATACTGCACAAGACATCCACAGATTCCTATTTAAAGGAAGGGCAGCAATAAAAACGCTGGGTTTCTGGGTTTTAGGTTAAACTGAGTCCTGAGGCGTGTCATTTGAAATGTTTGGATACTGCTTTCAATATGATATGATTGATCAAATACTTCACTGATTCTTTAAGATATACAGAAAAGCATTTTGTTTTTTATTTGAACAACAACAAGTCAAATGTGTAAGCACAATAACTTAACCTTAATGAAACACTCTTAAACAAGAGAAAATGATCAAAGTGCCCTGAAATATTGAAGCTTAAAACCCAGCCATGCGTAGTACAGATGTGCTATAGTTTTAGTGGCGTGACTGCAGAGTCAGTGCATGTGCTGGTCACTGTTTACACTTGATAAAAATCATTAGTAGCCTGAGCTTCTTGGCCTGGCTGTAAGAGGTAGTTAGATTTACTTGGAGAGCAGAGGATTACAGCACAGCAGGTCAAGGAAACAGGACTGCGGGCCAACGTCTGAGAGGCTGCCACCCCGGTCTACACTGAAAAGCGGCCAAAAGACTGCAAATACTCAGTATTTGAGGCATTGTGTTGCTTTTTAGATCACAAATGCTAGGGTTATTATGTAACTGAATGCATCCTTAAACTGTGGGAATACTTTTTCCACTTTGCCTGGCAGAGTGGATTTAAAGGAGGGTGAGGAATGAAGTGAGCCTCAGGACTCGGACCCAGGATGTCATGGTTACATGATCCACACCCTGAGGATCTCAGCCACCGCCATGCTCTTAATAGTGTGTTATGTTAGGTAAAGATTCAAGCCAAAAGGTAGAAATCTTCAGCTTCTAGAGCAACATAAACACTGCCATGCTAAAAAAAATAACCCTC
The DNA here is from genome assembly GCA_029783805.1 of Acanthurus tennentii. Lineage (NCBI taxonomy): Eukaryota > Metazoa > Chordata > Actinopteri > Acanthuriformes > Acanthuridae > Acanthurus > Acanthurus tennentii. The sequence goes on from JAPZDZ010000011.1 coordinate 7,766,284, forward strand.
AATGCTCAGGCTGATCCAGAGCACAATCTGAAAGCAGCCAGCAGCAACTGGCAAAATTAATTAGAAACATTTACTGATATTTAATTAATCTCTAATACAGATGAAACAGGAGCAATTTGCAGCGAGACCTTAGCCAGGCAAGCACCAGATATCTGATTATGATTGTAAGATAACACTGATGCACAAAACACATTTTTTCAACCACTTAAAATATGATTCAGGACTAGGCCTGGGGAAATTTCAGCTTTTAAATAAAAGCACAGATGAATCCGCCCATAAAAGAATCAATAAATGTGTTCCTCAGAGTCTGGGACAGGCCAGAGCTGGCCCGAATCCCTGAGCCAAATCCTGAGAACTGAATACAGCCTTGATGAGATTGTCCAGTCAATAGGCTTGGAGGGCCACCTAACCCAATAATGCGCTCTGCGACAAATAACATGCCTTTGTGGGATAGCAGTCCACAGGAAAAATGCCCTGCATGTTGTTCCAAGTGGCTGTGTAAACACACACTTTTAATCCATCAGTCTTGAGAGCAGGTCAAGTGATGGGATGTGGAGATTTAGTGAAGCAGACACTTCAACCAAAACACATGAAAATAACAGTGAGGATTAACCAAGACTTGGATATGCTGCTTGGATCCTTACAGAGAGCGGGTGACCACAGTGTAGTGGCTTAGTTAAAGAGCAACAAAGTGACAGATACACATGGATGAAAAAAAACAAAAACAGCCTTTCCTGTGTGACTGCTAAAATTAGATCACAGGAAACATTAGTGATCCCTCTGGAAAGATTTGGTTCACTGTATGTTTAAGGTTGGAAGCACAGTAATATTCCTACTGACTGTATGGTGCAGTGTTCACATGTTCGCCTTAATTAAAGAATGACAATAAAGCAATAGGGGCTGTAAATAATTCTTTTCATTACTGTAAATCTGTCCTGTGTGTTTTTTGGTTGACAGATTTATTTTTTAGACTTCAAAATGTCAGAAAATCAACAGGCCACTACAAACTACTGGAGACAAGATCATGTCTAAACATTTCTTGTTTTGTCTGCTAGACAACCAAAGACATTCAGGTGCAAATAACATAAAACTGAAAAGAAGCAAGTCACATTCAAGAGCTGACCCCTGCTATTTTGCTAATTTTCACCCTCAAATAATATCTGACAAAATTTGCTTATAATCACAATTGTTTCACTAATCACAGATCTGACTATTCCTCTCATTACTACTTTGTGTTCGCTGTATGCAGAAAGATTGTAAAACTTGTTAACAAATAACGTTTGATTCAGTGTTTTTCTCACCTTCTTGCCTGTGGAGCCCGCCTTGGAAAGGCAGGACTTTGCAAGGGACAGGTACCCACCAATGACCTCAATCTCATCCACAGCAGGGTATCTTTTCTTCAGCAGGGAGCCCAGCTGTGTGTACGGGGCCTGGGGGGGCGTGGACCCCGGTGAAGCCTGACTTGTGGCTTCCTGCTGTGGCTCAGGGGAGCTCGGTTGGTCCTCGGGCTCCACCCTACGTTTAGGCACCACAGTAAAGGTGTTCCCCTTTTTCCTCTGCACCACGGGGCTGGGAACAGGGACACGCTGTGGGGGCTCAACTTCAATGTCATCTATGTTTGTAACTGGGAGATGATCCCCTGGAGGTGGTTCTGGAGCAGGAGAAGGAGTAGAAAGGCCAGGAGAGTCTGGGGGAACTAAGGAGATGGATGGTGAAGACGGGACAGCTGGAATAGAGAGGGGTGAAGATGGAACAGTTGGAGAGGGAGGAGTTGGGGTTAAAGCAGGAGATGGAGACAAAGGTTCTGAGATTAGAGGAATTGCAGGACTTGTGGCAACAGAAGTAGATGGTTCAGGCTTTGATGGCCTTGCAGGTGTCTTGATCTCCTTCTTCTCCTGCAGTTTTTCCTCAATCCGCTTTGAGGGTGTCAAAGTGGGCATAGGGGTCTGTGAGGTTGGCACTTTTGGTGTGGGCACCTCTGCCACTCGGTGGGACGGAGAAGACTTGATGGGACTGGACGGTGTTGGGCTGCTTGTTGCAGATGAGGCAGCTGGGCGGCGCTTGGGGATTACTGTGAAGGAGTTTCGGGATTGCAGGCGAAGGTTAGCTAGGGCACGTGCCTGGGTGTCCCCATCAGGAATTCTAGTGAGGTCAGGCTTTGGGGCGGGACGAATTTCAAAGTCAGGTGAGGAACAAGACACCTTTGATGAGACAGGGCTTGAAGGGGACTCGGCACGGGCACGAAGGGTGTCTGGAGAACATGGCACCTTAGGTTTGGGTGGCACCTCTGCAACATCCCAGTCTCTCTCTCTGGGGGGCTTGGTATGCCCCCTGTCTGGTTCATCTCTGGCGGTGACAGCTGCACCACGGCTTCCACTCTCCTCAAACCGCTGACGGAAGGAAGACACAGACTGAGGGGGCCCAGCAGGGCGCTGAGGGCTGCCTTGCTCAGAGATAGCAGGTTGTGGCTTTGGTTTGGAAGACCAGGAACCCTGGAAGACAGGTGATGATGGCTGGCTGCTGCCCGGGCTGCTGACCGACGGGCCAGGCCTGGATTTTGGCACCAGTTCTGGTTGTGGCTTGGGCCAGAGTCTTGGCCTGCTGCTGGCACTACAATCCAGGTCCAGCAGGTTCTCTGTGCTGTGGGACTTCTTCTGCAACTTCCCATAGTTGCTGTCAAACTTCTGCAGTATTCGGCTGACCCTACCTTGACCCTCACCTGCCTCATATGATGAGACCTCGTGATCAGGACGGCCCAGGGTGCTCAAGTTCTCCTCACTCTTGCTCAATGTGGTGTCATAAATTACTACTTCCTTGGCTCTTATCTCGGTAACAGCACTCCCTCTCCGGTCGAGGAGGTCGTTCAAAGAGCTGTAACTACTGACACCATTTTGCTGCCATTTGGACCCGCTTTTTAGCCCTCCAGCTTCCGGGAAGTAATCCGGATCCGACTCAATTATAATAATATTCTCAGCGCGGATAGTCCGTATACCAGGTACACTGCCATACAGCTCAAGGATGTGCTGGACCGGACGAGCGGTGTTTTCTCGGTCTTGTCGTCTCCTCCGCTCCTTCTCCAGCTTGATGAACGGGTTCTCCTCCAGCGGGCCCAGGCTTTCCTGTAGCACCAGGCTCTCCTGTCTGTTGATCTCCCTTGAAACCGTCCTCTCTGTGGCCGTCGGCCGTAGCTCTTTGTTGATAGCGAACTGTTGGCTGGCTGGGGTGATGGTGTAGTTCCGGCCGGACCCGCCACTCGCTCCGCTGTCACTCTTGGGTCCGCTACTGCTGCCATTCACATTTCCCGTCAGGTCGCCGTTAGCTCGCTGCGGACTCGCACCCCCGGGACTTGTCTCCGCGGCACCTGCTCCTCCAGAACCGCCGCCCTTCGCCTTCCTCCTCTCCAGGATCTCTCGCTTCCAGGCCGGCATCCTCGGGCTGTCTTGTCCGGCCTCTTGGCGGAGGACGCGTACCTCTCCTCCGCCAGACATTGCAGACGGTTGTTCGGTGGGGATGAAGAGGGGAGAGGCAGGCTCCGAGGCGGTTTTGCCGCGGTCCGGTGCGGCCGTAAAACCTGTATTCAGCTCAGAATGCGGCACCGATCACCACACACTCACACTCATCCCTACCGTCTCTTTTTTCTCTCTCCTCTCCCTCTGCTTTCTCACTCTCTGTCTCTCTCTCCCTCTCTCTCTCTCTCTCTCCACACAGCCCCTGAACGTGGCCCCGCCCATCTACAGCAACACGAGCAGTTTGGGCACTATCATCCGCTTTCTGATTGGTTGTTATGCCCAACGGACACGCCCCATTACTTTTTGTGGCCCGCTGCACATTGACGCAAACCACTCCTGTTTCTATTGTTGACTGGGCGAGGAGGGCCTGTCAATCACAACTGATGCGTTCAGGTTCCACCCGCCCTCTCTGTTTGTTTTTACCTTATCTAATGCTATCGGTGTATTTATCTTTTATAAAGTGATTAATTATAGATAAGCTGTTAATGCTTTTGGTTCTCAAATTGAATGTACTTTTCATTAATCAAAAACCTGCCGTAAAATTTACAATAGGCCTCATAAGTACATTTACCACATTGAAAGTGTAGGCTACTTAATATTAGGCCCACTGATAATCCTTGTGGGACTGAAATTGTATTTGATCTACGTAGTCTATTTAAGAATGATTTCTTTTAGTATTTTTTTTTTTTTTGCTTTACTACAGTGGTAATAAATCATTTTATAATGCTCCCAATTCATAGTTTTTCTGGTATTTTCATAGTTTTTGGGTTTTTTTTTTCAAACCGCCCACACTAAGCAGTGTAGTACAGGCATACTATATCTTGACGTGTTTTCATTCGGGTGTGATAAGTAGGGAATATGCCGTGGCGATAAGTGGTTGACGACTGTTCATTCAGCATTTGTTGGTGACGCCACCTGCCGATAATCCGGCTGCAGTAAACACATGAGCTGAGAAGCAGCCTCCTGCATATGAATCAGCACTATGAGGGTTATTCTGAGGTACTACATAAGATTACTGCCTTCGTCGCAAATTTATCACAGAACCAAGAGCAGCAAGGATCAAGAGCATAGAATGAACAATGTGATTACATTCGTAAATGCATAGGACGAACCATGCCTTGTGTCTGCAGTAAATTAACAGATAAAAAACTAAAAGCACACTTTTGCGATTACGATTACGAGGAACCCCAATAAAGTGTTGGACGTGCAGCGAGCTGCATCTCTTTGATTTCAGAGATTTTCACACAGGCCGTATTTGAGTAGTAGCATAAAACATTAATTTAACAAGGACTGAGGGATTTCAAAGAAGGGATTTGTTTATGAGCTACATCATCAAATAGATATCAGTATGCTCCTCGTGGTGTACCACGCCCATATGAAAGGATAGTGGCGCCCCCTTGTGGCAGTAGACACCAAAACCCAGTGGGAAATCAGATGCAATATCTATACCTCTTTAAAGCCACAGCTGCAGTTGAATATTAATTAGACAACACTGACTGAATGATGATGGTTTATTTACATGTATATAAAGATGATAATAAGAGTGCCACAACAAAAACTTAAGAACATAAATAAAATTTGGTGGAATATCTTCCCAAAATCAACATATACATATTACACAGTATTTCACAATGGGAATTACTTTTAAATTAGGGCCTCAAATACATGCAATACATACACAAGGTAGGATTTAATACATTGCATATTTACAAATAAACAGCAATATTCAAGGAAAGTGTGCACACACAAATAACTTCTTGTCCAACACTCTCAGCAACAGGCAACAATGTGAGACAAAATATACAAATCTAATTAAACTGTGCTGGCAAGCGGTGTTTTCCTCTGAGAAAAGGAAAGAAAAAAGCTGCAGCAACATCTTGAGCTTTGTTGCCCTGACAGCTGGCTAAAAAGGTGCCCAAGACATTACAGCCTTTTGATTTGACCAGTTTATTAAATTTACATGTGTTGTGTGCACATGTCCATTAAAACACAACAGTGGCATAGATTTTCCTCATGGCTCACTGTCTACCACTAACAGCACAATGTAATGACACTATATGTCTTAAATACACATATGCTGCTTTGCTCTGACTCTTGTTTTCCTTAAAGTATCAAAAACTTACAGCCATAATCTATCCTGGTAAAAAATTAGGACAAACAATAAATTCACTGTTATTCATTACTTTCATCCAATCTGCACAATCTAAAAAAGTTCATTGTAGCGATAAGTATCTTTGAGTACGTTTACACTATAAGGCCAAAAGAATGTTGTCACTTTGTTCTTTTATATAATTATTCTAATTACCAAACCTTCTGGATTGCTGTGAGAGCCTTTACTCCTCTATTTTCAGATTTTTCACAATATTTTGGAACCTGACTTCTGTTGCCATGATGTAAACACTCTTATTTAACATATCATTCAATGACATAACAGTAAGAGTTCTCTATATTGGAGCATAGTCAAATGGCATGAGATTAAATGTACCAGAATGTGACTAAGCATGGTCATCCACATACTTCTGGTTATACGGTGTATTTCAGAATTTAACAACACACACTTCCTGTTATTGCAACACTGCATTAAACTTATAGTGAAAATTTGTATTCAAGACACAAATGATAGAAAACTGTATTCTGATGAGACCTGAAATATAAGTATGAAAAGTGCATAATTCTTTTTTTTGTAAAAAGAAAAAAAATGGAAAGGAGCCAAAAGAAAAATGATACCACTGATGTGCTTTAAATCTCTAATGGCAGATAAATGGCAGATTGCTCTCTGTTCCTGCATGATCAGTGATGTGAACCCACCACTAATCAACAAGTAACTGCCTTTCTCAGTTGACTCGACATGCTCGTATCATCAGCAGCTGCAACAGGATGAACAGAGGTGAGACGATCAGGCCAAACCACAGGTCTCTGGCTTGCTCCTGTTCTGCCAGCTTCTGGCAAAGCAGCACCTCGCACACAAGCTTCAGGCTGAGCACCGTCAGCACCCAGAGGAGCCGCAGCACTGCAAGACGCTTCTCATTCTCCTGGTAAAGACGGATGGACACGATGGCCGTGAAGTAGGTGCTGAGACCATCGGCAGCAAACAGCGGGACGAACACCAGCCACCAGCTTAGCGTGGGGGTGAACATGTCAGCTCGCAGAGCAACCAGCATGCTGAAGACCAACAAAGCCAGCAGGTGCAGGAAGAGTTCAAAGGTGGCAAATCCCAACCACTGAACCAGTTCCCTCAGGGAGAACAGCATAGCTGAGGACAGCAGGGTCTTCAACCAGGGACGGACTGACTGAGGACGGCCAAGTCACGCACTGGGCAGCCCTGGCTAGGGGTCAATATGCTCCAGAGTGAGGGTGGCGAAGGGTGGCAGTGAGAGGTCACTGATTGTGCCTGGGCAAGAATGGTGAGACACTGCCGAAAAGACCCACTTCACTCTCGGCTACATCTTCAGTTTCACCCTGAGGAGGATGATTGGGGGAGGTGACTGCCAGAAGTGCACCAAGTGTCAGCCCTCTTGGATTATCTTCCTAGCGAATTATAAGCAAAAAAATAATATTAGAAGAGATGACACAACGCGCCACATCTGCAGAGCACTTGAAGACGACAACTATATATTTAGTCACACACTGTCAGGAAATGAGAGTAGACTCGGCCCAAAAAAAAATCCCCATAAACAGAGAAACTGGTGATGCTAAGCAGTGATTCCAGCTATCTTTTTCCATTATTTAACATTGTCAGTTCGGTATTTCGCCTGAAAAACATAAATTACACAACAAGCGAAACTGGTTAGCTGTCGCACAGTGTCATATTAACGTTGAGAGTCGATTCGGGTTAAAATTACAATGAAGAGAAAGCCTTGGCTTGTGACGTTACTACAATGTAAGCTAACCACAGGCAATTAGAGAAGATTTATAAAGACAACTTATTACCATGACCATGCACACATATACGAGAAATGTATTTAACAGTGACTAAATATAAGCTTACCTTGTTAGCAGTTAAGCGTTTTCTGCTCAATTCAACGTCAGATCGATGCGAAACTGTCTGTACACAAAGCTAAGAAGACGTTAGCATTGTATCTTTGGCTTTTTTTCTCACTTCCAGAGAAATATCGCGAGAAGAATTTGTATGGTAGCCGATAAGACTTATTCCCGATTCATTTGCAAAATCGGTTGCTTTTTTGTGATCTGTTTGTATTTTAGTATTTTATCTGTAATGGTAACACCGAACAGTTAATGTTTACTGTTAATGATAAGTATATACACACGTTCAAATACCGATTCAGGTTGGTTCTTTATAAAGTTCTAGCCTAATGTTAGCAAGACTCCAATAAGTAGGTGGCAGTAATGTGCAGTAACGTCGCCTGCGTACCGCAGGTCAAACTTAAAGAAGAAGTACTGCCTTAAGGAGAGTGAATGAGAGCCGTGTGAAGAAGTCAGCAAGTCACACAGGTAGGTTAACTGACTTTATTAGCAGATCTATAAGTCAATAATAATTTGTTTGAAGATTTGTGACGTGAGTTACCACAGGTTGTGGTTGCTACTCTCCATACATAGTTACATTGCCAGTAGGCAGGTATTGTTCCAGCCAAGTTGAAAAAATGACATGTTGTAATGGTAGCGTTAATTTAGACAGCTTTGGGTATCTAGCACACGACGAAACTGACGGCGAAAATGCCAAAACACACTAATACACATGTGCATCTTAAAGTTCTGGTTTGGCATTCACCGCTGTTTCTTATTCTCATACAAGAGCTAATGTATTTATCGAAATTCTATAATTGCCGCAAAGATAAGATTAGATCTTGTTAGCATTGCAGATCCATAGATTTAAGAGTGGTGTATGTGATGTTATTTTGACATTGTAATTTTTAAAATCATTCCTGTATTGTCCTTTAGTGATAAATGTAATAAGTGTCTGTATGTTTTCATTGTGACCTGGGCACAATTTCATTGAAAACCTGCAGCATGCCCACTGTGCAGCGAGGCAGAGCCAAGCTACTGTTTAGAGAAACAGCATCACGCATGCTTGGTCAGTTTTAAGGGTGACTGATCAGAGATGTATCACAAATGTTTGGGAGTGTTTTTTCTACTTTTCATCACTTATGGTGTCTCTGTCTCAGGGTAAAGATGCAGACACCAGCAGAGTCGATCCTCCACAGTGGCTATTTCCACCCGACACTGCGATACTGGCAGACCTGCGTTACAAACTTAAGACCTGACAATCTCATCTATCCAATCTTCATCACGTAAATGAACAATTTTTGTCCTATGTATTCTAATTTTAATCACACAAAACTGCAAAAAACAAAAAACAAAAAAAACAAGTGTACAAGAGTTTGAATGAGATCAGAGGTCTACCAACATGAAATGACTTGGGCCATGTTTTCACCTGAAGTAAAGCATATTTTTTCAGACAGGAAGCTTAAATCCACTCAGTCTCAATTTGGGTTCTGTTCTTCTGTCTCCTACAGAGACAGTGCAGATGCAGTGGAGCCCATTGGCAGCCTCCCAGGACAGGCCAGGTAAGAGTTATAGCTACAAACTCCATCATACTCATCTTATAATTGCAAGCTGTTGGGTTTAAATCATCACAACAACAAAGCTCCTGTTTTGTCAGCAGTTCCTTTCTGCACAAGTTGTCCCCGCTCATTAAAACAAAATTCTCCTTGCACTTAACGATTAGGGGATTACAGTGTGCATTTCAATAAAAATCACATTAAGGTCACTGTCACACTGCAGCTGTGAGCCCTCTAAGGGTGTTTTCATAAGATAAAAGCAGTCAGGCAGGGTGGACCAGCAGCCAAACACTGGACCTGGACCAAGATAAGAAGAGAATCCGTTGAACCTTTCTTCCTCCCACAACAAAACCAAAATGCAAACACGCCCTCACATTTTATGTCTGACTTACAAGACACTGGGACTGATCTGCAGATAGTTCTAGTATTTCTATTTTTTTTCAGGGATTTTTAGTTTCTTGTTCAATGAAACATAATGATTGTTGGATATTTTTCATTGCTCTTGTCCTTTGTTTTTTATGCCATGATCGTATTACATATAATCCCATCCATAGGTATGGGGTCAACAAGCTGGAGGGCATGTTGCAACCACTTGTGGAGAACGGCCTCAAATGTGTGCTGATTTTTGGTGTCCCTGCAAAAGTTGAAAAGGTGTGTGAAACTTAAAGGTGGAAAAAAACCAAACATGTTTACCACTTTTGTTTCTTATTTGCTTTCTCTTAGCATTTAATTTTTCGATCCATAGTTAGAGACAAAATATCAATAGCACTGTATGGTTGCCTTTATGGTGGCATATATCTACATAGGGTGAAAAAGGCTTTTCATTAGGTTTTGTTGGATCAGTCAGTTAGTCAAGTCAATACAGCTGCCTTCATTAGTCAGTGACAGAAATAGCAGGTGGTTAGAACTTGTTTCATGTCCATATTTAAATTACAGCATGATGTGCGATAATCTTCATCAACAGCACTGACATAGTTGGTCCCTGAAGAATGTGATTAGTGGTTTCAGATGGGTCTTATAATAAACCCACATTTTCTACAGACAATATTAACCCTTATGAAATAATTTATACAAAATTATGACAAAATTATGACTATTTTCTAAGTGTTAACTAGTCTAGGTTCAAACTTAAGTTTAAAATGTATGGTTTTTATGGGAAATGTACGGCTTTCTAATTCACCAAAAGTGTGTGAACTCTTCGTCATTTACATTTTGTAGAAGAATCAAGGCTGTTGTATCATCAGATTGATGCCTTCTGTTTTGGAATGAATTGTTCAGTGATCTTTCATTTTTTCTATCAGGATGAAAGAGGTTCAGGTGCTGACACAGACGACACGCCGGCTGTACTGGCCGTGAAGAAGATCAGGTCTTTGTTCCCGGAGCTGCTGGTGGCATGTGATGTCTGCTTGTGTCCCTACACATCACATGGACACTGTGGTCAGTGTCTCCTCCTCCTGATTCGTACCTACTGTTTACACTACTGAAAGAATGGCAGCAAGAGGACAGACAGAACCTTCAGCGCATATGTGGATTTCATTACAAATATTTTTTCTGTTCAGGTATCCTGAATGATGACGGTACTCTGAACAATGACGCCAGCTGTCTGCGCCTAGCAGAAGTGGCGCTGGCCTACGTTAAAGCTGGTAAAAGCTGTTTCTTGTTTTTAAAGGTTGTTTCTATATTTGGGAAACAAACATTAGACAATAAGCACTTTTCTTTTTCCTCCTCAGTGAACCTTCTTATTTAGTTTTATTGAAGGTGCTTTAGATAACATTCAAGCACCAGTTACAGTCCACTTTTTATTTGGAGGTCATATTATTACTGTGTACTGGTTTTACAGTTTTGATATCAAGCTTAAATCATACTTTAGTGGTACAGGAGTGACTGGTAGTATATCCTGACTGAAATTCATGTAACTGTTCTTATAGGACTTAAACCCAGGCTGCCTGTATTGTAAAACTAGCAATCCTAACAGTTTCTGGAACCTCATCATTATTAACACTTTATATTGTGACCCACCAATTAAGTGATTCAGAGCAGATTTGACCACAGGTTTAGCCACATTCAAAGTAAGTTAAGAGAGTTTACAGTAGGATTTTACTGAAATTGATGCTAAAATGTTACATATAGCACCTTTTTCAAAAAATAGATGCACAAATATTTTTACTCCAAAGGCTGTATTATTGCGTATATTCATTCACCCTTATCTGTTTATAGACAAGTTGATATGTCTACATCTGTGTTGTTTTGGCTAAGAATCATTTAAGGTGAATTAAAAAAAAAAAAAATCTTCACTAAGTTAAGTGGACTCTAAAAGGAGCATGTTTGAAACCAAACTGTAAAGCTTTTAAAACTTGATGTTCTCCCATATTTTTTACATTATACTGATATGTATCTAGTCACATTGTCATGGTTGCTTGTTGTCCTCCAGGCTGTCACATCATTGCTCCCTCTGATATGATGGATGGAAGAGTCAGAGCCATAAAACAGGCCCTGATATCCAATGGCTTTGGAAACAAGGTGAGAAGCCAAAAATCACTGCAACTTGGTATCATCATAAGATTTGTTGAGAGTAAAAAAGTTCATATTGCAAGCGGTGTAAATGTCACATAATTCTTTTAAAGTGGTTGCTCAGCATATTTTCTGTTTCCTCTCTGTCTCCAGGCTTCAGTGTTGAGCTACAGTGCAAAGTTTGCCTCTTGTTATTATGGACCTTTCAGGTAAGTGGGTGCTGCAGGATCAGGTGTTAACAGATCAGTCAAACAGCTCTTTGAATTGATACAGACTGAAGCTCCCTGTTGTCTGTGCACACAGAGATGCTGCACAGTCAAAGCCTGCGTTTGGGGACAGACGCTGCTATCAGCTGCCTCCTGGAGCAAGAGGACTCGCCATTCGAGCTGTGGTAAGTTCCTTTGTGTGTGAACATTTGGGTTCACAGATGTTTGCAGGAGATCTCACTGTAAATCTGTGCTGCAGGAGCGAGACGTCAGAGAAGGAGCTGATATGCTTATGGTGAAACCAGGTCTGCCGTATCTGGACATCATGAGAGAAGTCAAGGACAAGGTCTGTAACCGAACCGGTTATGGCCAATGAGAAACAGTGCCAGAGCAGTGCATTTTGGGAAACATGCTCAGTTGAGAAAATCTAATACGTATATTTTAGGAAATGTCATTCTGAAATAACAATGTGCCTTTTGAAGGACATGTTGACATTGTGATAAAGCTTTGTTTCCTCACGTGTCTCTCTCTTCAGTTCCCCACTCACCCTCTGGCAGTGTACAATGTGTCAGGAGAGTTTGCTATGATGTGGCACGGAGCGCAGGCAGGAGCCTTCGATCTGCGGGCTGCAGTGATGGAGGCCATGACAGCCTTCCGCAGGGCAGGTGAGAGGGGAGGAGAAGGGTGGAGTTAACGCTCAGATCATGTGAATGAAGTCTGTGTCCACACTAAGTGAGCTAACCTTGCACAATGTATTTTTGATTTAGCAGTTAAGTTAAACCGACACACACACACACATACAATATACATTCATTTTTTTCTTAAATATATTAAATTAACTTATTTTGACTTGGAACACATTTGTGTATTTCAATTAAATGTCTGTGGATGAGTTAAGTATGTTTGTATTTATGTATATGAAGTTACAAGTTTTGTTCCCAATTATTTATGTATATTACTGTAAATTCATTTTGCCATAAATCCAAATCTGTTCAGTTTTAGATGTATTCTGACCTGATGCTAATAGTTTTTCCACTATCTCTGATGCAGGTGCTGACATCATCATCACCTATTACACACCTCAGCTGCTCAGCTGGCTAAAGGAGTAAGGGGGCAAAATCTGAGCTCAGAGGATGAGAGACGGACCAACAGAGAGACTCCTTTAACAGTACAAACCTGTTAGATCAGTCATGCTAACAAAGAGCTCTGTGAGATATAAAACATATGAAGAAAGCCAGTCTGTATATTTTTAGGCCTTAATTTTACTTTATCCGCTCAGTTTTGAACTGTTTCTGTGCATTTCAGGTTGATTTGCAGCAATGACTATTTTTTAAGAGAGTCCAGTAACCAAATTAAATTTCTCTTGAAGCTTTTAAAGGGCTTATATTGAGCTTAACACTGAAAATGTGAAAGTTGACAATCTTGCTCATGTTTTTTTAGCAGCTAATGTCTCCTGTTTGTTGTTGAGATTAGCATTAAATTAAATCAGACTATGGAATGTATATTTGTATGAATAATAGCCAAACAGATGTCTGATATATATATATGTGACTGCTGCTTCTGATTAAGCACCGTCATCCCCTAACAGTCTCATTGACCAGCAGAAATAAAATCATTCGTGCAGAGCTGTGTGTGTTGTTGTTTTTGAGGAGTGAGCCTCCACAGACCTCTTACCAATATGTAGATGCTTAATGCTGTATTTAAAAAAACTTTTAGTGCCCCTTGTCTGTTATGTAGCATCACACAGTGACAGTTAAAACAGCCTGAATCTCATCTCGTGGGAGCTCAGTGGGTCTTGAGCTTCATCTCGTGCATTACTAATGTTAAAATTATTACTTCTATGCACATTAGTTGAAACGTAAAGTGAAGAAGAATTTAGTTCTCTTTTGTTGTCCATTGGGTTGTGCTTAGGAGAGGCACATAAAATATAAAGTCACCATGATTAAAAGTGTGCTGCTTTGACCATGTTTAATAATAAAATCATTTATGATATGTAAGAATGTAGTTTGGACATAGCAGAATATTATTATTTCTAGTTTTGAAATGCTCTTGTTATTAACCTTAATATTGATGTAAAGGAGATATGACTTCAGTTTACTTAAATTACTCTCTAGTTGTGTTACTGATCTGAAGTTATTTAAAAAATGTATATTATTGTATAAGGTTTATCCATGCTTGTCCAAAAGGATCAAATTTAAGTAAACTCAAGGTACATGCATTGCAATGTACTGTATAAAAATGGCACAGTCAGGATTATGTTAAGTGTGGAGGTTGGATTAATATATGTCATAAGTACATTGTGGGAGGTCAAAATTTCTATGCTTTTAGTAAATTACTTATGCATATTTGAGACAACTAAAACTGAGTTTAATATCTTATGTTCTACTGCTGAAATTCCTTAAAAATAATACAACACAAATGAATACACCGATCATACTGCGGCAGCATATTTAAGATTTTTTTTACATTTATTGTTTATTTCGATGGGGTGTTTTCTTTCCGTGTGTTGCAGATGATTGAAGTTCCTCTGGAACATCCCGGTGTTCATGACAGTGCGATGACTCAATGCCGAACCGAATGAGTGGAAAGGTGGATGTTTTTGCAGGGTGAAGCACTTGAATGCTGACATCCGAGGAGCTCTTGAAAAGCTGTAAAATGCTGAACCATTAAGGTCTAATTCCAGGTGCTGCTCTGTAGACGAAGATCGATTCCAACCGGACAGAACGGAAAAAGACACGCACAGCTTCAGACAGCAATCAACTGCATTCAGGCTCACGGTGCCCTTTTTATTGGCTGCATGTCATTTAAGACAGCGGGTTGGGCCCTTTCACATTTTTACAAGCATCCTCTCAGATCTCGTTACAGGGATGAGTGCGATGTTTCAGCTGAGTCACTTCCTCCTATTATTTCATTATTATTATTATTTCAGTATCTCAATTGGGAACAGCCAGTTAGTCATGCTCTGAACAAGACTGCATGTAAGCAGTGACACTAAAACCTCCCCATTATATCACCTTGACAGTACATAAATAAATATTGTAAGTCACCGGGAAAAATGTGCATTGGAGTCTGCTTTTAGGGTTTATTCATTTTGGCATTTTAATGATGCCCAGACGGACTACAGATTCCCGAAAACGGCCGCTGTATCATTCTCAGGAAAAACCTGAGATTCTGTGTAATATTAGCAGATTAGGGGTCGTAAGGCTGCGCTGCTGTGTTGGGGGATTTAAATAACTAAGTTACCGCGCCGTGAGTCCCTGCGTAACTGCGCACCACGCCTTTACATACCGAGTACTGCAGACGAAGCAAAACTGACACGTTAAACGAAACCGTTTGGTTAAAAAAATAAAACAAACAACACAAAAAAAACTACGTCGTTTTCAGGATTCACTATAGAGCACAGCTCCATGGTGGCTGTTAAGTGAAATACAGAGCAAACACAGAATACAGAGCGGAAAGGACCGTGTGTCAGAGATAACGTGCGCTCTGGTGCAGAAAATTGGCATTTTCAAATATTTATACATTTTGACCCGCAACACAATGATAATAGAAATAAATTAAAAGGAGCAGATGAACAAGAACTTCAACTCAGTCGAAGCAGGAGGAAAAGGGGATAGATAACTTTTGAGGGATTTTTGTTACTCTTATGAATCATTGTTAAACTCTCTTACAGTCCAAAAGGCAGTGCTAAATTTCGAACAAGATTTATACAGCAGATGTATAAAAAAACAACACTGGTTCATTATCACAGTGGATGTAAAACATCGTGTACAGTGGCGCTGAATGTCCTGTTTTGTTTTCACACATTAAAAGCCTTAAACTAAAATTTTTATCTGCTATAAAGGTCCATTTAGGGTTTTTTAAACATCTTTTTGGAAATATTCTTCTAGAATAGTTCTAAACTATTCGTACAGAAACCTAGTAAAGTTGACACTATTCACAATAGTGCGCAACACTCAGGTTAAAATGATGCTGAAGCCTGTTAATGTTATTGGAGACTGACTTCCGTCAGATAATGAGACTTTGCACAGAAATCAACCGTGATTACACTTAGCAGTTCACCTCTTTCAGATGCGCACCTGAGCCATGATCCAAGGCAAGACCAACAGGTGGCGCTGTGCGATCAACTTAATTGATGAGCTGCCAAAAATAGCAAATCAATAAATAGACACAGCGCCACCAAGAGACAGCTACTTTTTACTCCAGTTGCTCACGCCTAAAATCTATTAAAACCATGTTATAAACCCCTGAAATCAAATCCAGTAAAAATAGTCACATTTGCTAAAAATATTTAAGTTAAATCTTGTAAAAGATACTCGTATGTGGCGGACCCCAAAAATAATCCCCAACGACTCAGGAGTGGCGGACCCACACTGCCGGTAGGGTGCGACTCATGCATGTATTGAGAATTATACTCATACGCTGCAAAAAAAATGGCCTATCACACATTGTATTTAACAAATCATTAAGCCTGTTGGACTTTGCTTTAGAATCAGAGTTTTCATTCAAACATGAGCAACTTGCCCACACGCGCCCTCCTTGTTCCGTGCCTCATGCAGTTTCATTTGTTTGTTTTTTAGAAACACAAATGTCACTCAAGATCTGCCAATAATTCTTATGGGAAAAAAAATAACAAGTTGTATACCTTGATATAATCATTTTAGAAGATAAGAACATGTCAAAAATCCGCCAAAATCATCTCGGTTCACTGGAAAATATAAATCAGCTTGTTAACATAATAAATAATCATTTTAAACTCAGTGGTCATCAGATTAATGGTAGCGGACTTTTCTTGCAGTGTGTGACGTGTGGGGGCCGAGCAGAAGGCTGCACTGATTTAAGTTGCAGTCATCTGGATGGATGTTATCACTCTCCGAGAGACCATCAGCGTGAGGGTCACGCTGCGCTGGAAAAGTCGCTTTGGAAGTGTATAAATTACTTTTAACGTGGATTTACGCAGCGGATGCACATGGCACAACCGAGCTTCCACGACAGGATGACACCTTTACCGACTTTGTTGGACTTTTGAGAGAGAAGAAAACCGAGCACGACACAGACGGATACTTATGGTTTGGTGTCAGGTTGCCGCAGCTGGCTGTGTCTCCTCTCCAAACGGTGCGCTCTCCTTTCTTTTCTGGGACTTCCAAGCGGTTGGGACGCGACATGGGATGCCGAAGCGCGCTGGGATGCTGCCTGCTCACGGTTCTGTCCTGCTGCCTCCTCCCTGGCTGCAGAGGTAACATAACCGTGGCGGTGATGCTCCCGGACAACCACCACAAGTACCCGTGGGCTCTTCCGCGCGTCTTCCCGGCCATCCTCATGGCGCACGAAGATCTGCACGGTAAACACGGGCTGCTGCTAGGTCGCTACATCAACATCTTGAACTACAGCACTGAGGATCCCGCCGCGGGGTCGTGCGCGGAAAGCCGGGCGCAGGTGGTGGCCGTGGACGCCAAGCTTTACATCCGTCCTGACGCTTTCTTCGGACCAGGATGCGTGTATCCGCTTGCCTCGGTGGGACGTTTTGCATCCCACTGGAAACTCCCGCTTATCACAGCCGGAGGACCAGCGTACGGCTTCGATAAGCGAGAGGAATACCGGACCATCGTGCGTAGCGGGCCGTCCACCACCAAACTGGGGGACTTCGCCAACGTCCTGCACACACACTTTAATTGGACGTCCCGGGCCGTTGTGATCTTCCACGACCTGCGCCAGGACGACCGGCCGCACTACTTTCTGTCGGAGGGGATCTACCTGAACCTGAAGGAGGAGATGAACATCACGGTGGAGGCCCAACCATACGAGGACGACTTCAAGTACTACAAGGATCTCATTACTTTCATGAAGGAGCGTGGGAGAAGTAAGTTCATGAAAAGTTTGTTTTAAAGTTGCAGTTCCTGGTTAATAGGACATGTAACACTGGCATTAAATCAATTGAGCAAATATTCAGGCCTGTAGGGTTCAACCACAAATATCACATACAAAACCAGCTCTAAGTGTTTCTGGTCAATCACAAAAACCAACAAACAAAAAAAAAACAAGACAAAAAAACCCCAAAAAACAATCATACAAAAAACAAACAACAACTTTCAATTTTCTCCATGAGCTGGTTTTGTAATTTGTGTTTGAAGTAGGTGTTATTATCTGGACATAGAGCAGAGCAGCAGCTGGCTTCTATAAAGATAATGTCAAAGTAGATGATGTGCAGGGGGAACAATACAGTGGACTACAATTGTCTCGTGGCCTGTAGGCAGATTTCTATCTCGTCTTTGAAGAAAAAAAAATGCATCAGTCGACCTGTGCCTTAAGGTTCAAGGGAAGAAACACATCAAAAACTACTTTATGTTTATTAAATTTGGGGCATTAAATTGTGGTATTTTCACTAAATGCTTCAATAGGAGAGTCCGCTTTTCTATCACGAGGTCACAGTGATTTTTTTTCTCCAGGACGTACAAATAAAGGTTGGCTGGAATAGGTGCACGGAAAAGCCGTTTATTCCGGAGTTATTACAGAGGAATGTTTAGGCTGTGGGCAGTCTGCTGCTGCTTTATTGCCTTGCGGAGGACCACCACCTGCGTTTTTTAAAGAGAGAGAGAGAGAGAGAGAGAGAGAGAGAGAGAGAGAGAGAGAGAGAGAGA
>JAPZDZ010000011.1:7784766-7805823 GCA_029783805.1 Acanthurus tennentii
AGGACCACCACCTGCGTTTTTTAAAGAGAGAGAGAGAGAGAGAGAGAGAGAGAGAGAGAGAGAGAGAGAGAGAGAGACCCAGAGGTTAAGATCAAATGGGTGCCCTCTCCGCTAAAACATGCCTCGTATGTGTGGTTCACTTCATGCATTCTTGGTACTGCTGTTCCTTCCCTTGTAATGGAAAATCCGAATGGAGTTCATATTCGGTACAAACTTGTGATTTGATGCGAAACTTAACTCAAATCCACACAAGTTTAATTGATAAATATTAGTGGAGCTGCCTATATGGCCAAAGATACAAAACATTTCAGGCTGAATTCATTTATGTGTAAAATAATGCACAAGAGAGTGTGAGCCATGAAATAACATGAAGTGTTTAAATATTTAACTCAGTGGAAACATCATATAGCTTCAAACAAA
This sequence comes from Acanthurus tennentii, assembly GCA_029783805.1. Taxonomy (NCBI): domain Eukaryota; kingdom Metazoa; phylum Chordata; class Actinopteri; order Acanthuriformes; family Acanthuridae; genus Acanthurus; species Acanthurus tennentii. The sequence goes on from JAPZDZ010000011.1 coordinate 7,785,187, forward strand.
GAGCTGGAACAAGATGATACAGAACATATAAGATGTTGCCAGCAGTGTGAAATAAGATTTTCCCCTCTTAAAGCTACTTAAGGGGACAATAGAGAGGAGGAAACTAAATGATTCATAGAAATATCTGTCAAGTTGCAAAACAATCATTTTCTTTGCAAATAAAAAATAACAGCAGTTTCTTTTGGCTCAGGCATAAATCACACAGCAGAGTGGCTGTTAAATCACTCCTCACTGTTCTCGCCTTAAGTTTAATTAACTGGAAACATTGTGAGGCTGACTTAATCATTACTGCTGTTGTGAAAAGTTAATTGTGTGACTGAGAGTCTGGATTGTGGCTCATGCGTGGGTGCAGCTGCACATGTGTTTGTGTATGAGGGGAGACAGACATCAGCAAAGAATACCGAAGCTGATGAATCGACCAGGAGTGCATCATTTCTAAAAACTGCAGAGGCAGAGTGTGCAAAATAAAACATAATCATGCCATCTTTCTGATTGTAATCAATGACTCTGTTGGTAAATAATTACTCCATTGATGCTTAATAGATCTGTCAGAAGCCATTAAAAAGAACAACTTTTGGTTTTGCAGGTTGTGAAATAAAAACTCTTTGACCTATTCTTTTTATTTGGTAATAATACTGCTATAAATGTTAACAGTCTGTTAAAGTATTCATTTGTTAAATACATTTATTTGCTTTCCAGAGAATTATATTAGTAAATTGATATTGACAGTCTCATGTTTCTGCATTATAAGTCCAGTGGGTGGGATTTAGGGGGATCTATTTGAAGAATATGGCAGAAATTTATTAGAACATCCGTTGGTATATTTTTATGTATACAATCTGAAAATAAGAATTGTGCACCAATAAATGATACTAAATCCCACACATTGTACCTTTAAATATGGAGCTGGAGTCAGGAGGCGATAAGCCTAGCTAAGTGTAGGGACTGATGGCAGGGAAAATCAGCTCTGCTCAAAGTTGGACACAAAGTCTACCAATACCTGTTAGCTCACTAATGAACATGCTGTATCTTGTTTGTTTAACCTGTAAACAAGAAAAGTAGCAAAATTTGTTCTGGAGCTGTTTCTCCATGAAAAACAGCCAAGTGACTGTTACTTAAGTCGTGTCATCACATGGGGTTGTCAGATTTGGTAGCCTAACATCATACCTGTAAAGAGATCAAAATCAGAACCACGGCTTAAGAAGAGATATTTTCAGCATGTAACTTCCTCTAAAACAGCAAATACACATTTACTTTTTGTCCATGTTCAGATGTGTGTGTAAACATGTTAAGATGAGTCTTTGGTCTTATCTTTGGACTTTGGGAAGAGCCAGACTCACTGTTTCCTTGTGTTTCCAATCAACCCAATTGCCTGATTAAATGTTGGCATTGTACATTTCTAGAAAATGTGCACAATGTCAACCTTTAATTGACCAGACTGCAGTTTATGTTGTGACCAAGCTGTGGTTAAGGTCTGGAAGCCACAGGGTTAGGAAAAAAGTCAGGCTTTTTGCCTAAAATATGTTTTTTTTTGCCACCACAAACATAGCTGGATATTAACCTGACATCTCTGTCTGGTGTCTTGCTAAATATACTTGTTTTTGTTGGTTGAAACATTTAACCATGACCTCAAAGTGATCTCTAATACAGATCTGCTGTTGCAGCGATCTCACCCAGCTATCACACCACCACTGTCCCCTCCTCTAATGAGACAAGCCATCTTATTTACATGTGATTTGAGCAACATTACCTTGATACTGTACGGATGTAATAATGTGACAATTTGTATGTATGAAACATACAAAATGTAAGTATACATGGTTTTCAAAAAAGTACAGTGCTGGCGTTTTTTTCAGGGCCATTCCAAGCTTTGAGCTGGGCTAGGCTAATCACATCTTTGCTCAAGCTCCATCTGTAACAAACATGAGATTAATACTGTTTGTTACTTTTTGATTTATAGATGACAAGAAATTTTCCACAACCTGGCAAACTGAAAGTTGATCTCATAACAGAAACATACATCAGACAGTGTTTATAGATTTTAATCACAAATAAAGCCATCAATTACAACTCGAACCTCTTTATAAACAGTGTGTTATTTTGCATCGTGTCCATGAACCTAAATGCTTTGGATCAGAAATTTGTTTTTAGCAACAGAAAGTTTAGTCAAAGATGGAATACTACAATGAAAACATACGTGAATGAGTCTTTGAAATACCCCCAAAGTAAGAGTCAATAAAAAATAATTGTATAACAAACCCTCTTATTTCCAGTTAGCGGTATTACATGCTTCTCTGAGCGTCTTTTCAAGAACCTTAACCTCAAACACAACAGTCATCAGAAATAATAACATTTATATCAAAATGTTTTGTAATGGTAATTAGTGACTGTTTTGGACGGCACTGACAAACAGTGGCTTCCGATCAGAGAACAGTTATATGAGGTTCATTGGAATCACTTCCAAATGACGTGTTTTGTCCTGTAGTTTCATGCTGGCTCCTCTACATGTTCATTTCAATGAAGTCACTGTCATTAAGCTGTGTAATCACAAAGTTGTTGTACTTACAAAGTTTATGTCTTCTAACAGCATGATATATACCATTGTTAATGAACAATTTTGCTAAATCTAAAGTAATCTAATATTTTACATTTGAATACTTGTGTGCTTTGAATTAATTTTCAGAAATGCATCCACTCCTGTTATGCGGTCATAATGCATGGGTATGTTCCAAAATATTTATCTCTCCATACTCCTGGGAACATTTAGAGCGAATCGTTTTTGGAACAGGCTCAACACCTCAGAGCAAAGTCTGCCTAACCAGTAAATCTTGGAATATTATAGTTTCTGGCACTGTGAAACAATCTTAAACCTATTAACCTGTTGTTACAGTAACAGCATCAACAAATAATGGACTAAACACAGTGTAAAAGTAACCAGAGGGCAGTGCAGCCGTGATGGAAAAAGGTGAGAGGTGCAAGCTGCAAAACATCCCTACCTTTCCAGATGAATTATGGAGCTGCTGCAGTGAGCTGGAGGTCAGGGAAGCTAATGGTTTTGTCAGGGCTTGTCCTGGCTCGGCACTCAGCCCACTTTATTCCCAACAGATAACCTGCAGGCTATCAGCTCTGTAATGTCACCGACTGGGTTCAAACGGCAAGAGACTGAGCTGAGGTGGGAAAGGAAAACTGGGACTTTTAGCTTGAAACCACGCATCACTGGAGCTTTGACAGTTGACCAAGTAATTGCATGCTGTTGCAGAGATAAACACCCCTACAGCCACCATCCCCCAATTCCCCAAATTCCTCGTTTCAATACCTGGAAAATGCAGATGTGGGACACAACCAAGTACAGTTTCCCAAGGTTTAAAGCAGTGGTAGTCTACCTCACTGGAATATTTTCCATTGTGTGAAACTTTCTAGGATTTCTCCACTGCATTACTCACATGCACTCTGACAACTCTTGCACAACTTGGTGAACCTGTAGACTCTTATTATGAGCTCATTTATCAAACACCAAGAGACTCCAAAGTCCCAGGAGCCCTTAAAGTCACTGGTTGACTTTATATCATTTAATTTTTAAAATAAAAAAAAAATATATAGTTTGGTTAATTGCGCAATTTTAAAGGAATTTCCAACAGTAAAGTACAAGGTTAGTGAGGAAAGTCCTGCATTATTTCATACTGTAATTTTGTGCATAACCCTGTCTGGTTTAGGTTTCAGGCCTCAAAACCACTTCGCTAGTGTTGTGCTGAGCATTGCTTACAATCTGGCTAGCTAGCATCCCTGAGGCTATTTTGAGGAACACTGGTGCTTTGGTGTTTACAATAACAATGTTAATGTGGTGACTTTTAGCAGATGTAATATTTACCAAGTTCACTACTGTGGGATGTGAGCATGCTAACACTTCACAATTAGCACTAAAAAAGCTTGGCCGAGGCTGCAGAGAGAGGCATTACTAACCAAAGTATTGGAAGCATGGTGACTTTTTAAAAGCTGAAGTCCTTCTCTATGCACCTTGAAATACTACACCAATCAAAAAAGTCAACCTCGCGGTTTTCGAACAGGTAAAATCAGAGGATCACCAGTAAAAGGATGCATCATCTAAAACCATGAAATTTCAAATGCGTCCAATAAAGAATGACTGAGTTACCATCTATAACGCTATATGCCTTCATGCTAATAAAAATCAAGCCAATCAGAGCTCTGCAGGCGGGATTAAGATTTAGGGAGTCATCTTTATGAGCCAGAAAAATAGCGACAGGAAAAGCATGATAATGGAGACAATCATGAGTGTGATTGACACAGTAAGTCAAGTTACAGAAATAGCTCTTAAATCAGCATGTTTTTTCAGTTGTTGGAAAAATTTAACGTCTCCAAGCAACCACTACCACCACAGCCTCTGTGTCGACTGAAAATGACACCAGGAAAACAGATTTGTAAGAAGTAAACACAATACAATTGAGTCATATCAAATCACATCAAATCAAACTCAAAATTTCCTTCTGAAAATGTATTTTTTCTTTCTTTTACTGTTCCTCTCCTTTGGCCCTGACAAAGAACACTGTCTGAGGATACAGAAAGACAAAAATTTGCACTACAATAATTGAAACTTTGAACTTTACACCAACCAATAACTGTTTTAATGAACCCTTAACGATTAATGCAGAAATGTACAAACGTCATGACTACTGAAGTTGATCCAAAAATTCATTTTAAACATTTTATTATGTTACGGTCTCCAGTTTGGGAGGATTTTTATTTTCACAACACTCTAACGGAGATCACTCTTCGCACTTGAGAATGTTTTGCTGCTTGGAATTTGTTACTTTTATATGAATACAGGCCTCTTACTTGGGATAGAGTTTTTTTCTTGAAAGCATGAGTAAATCAAAACATTCTTTTTCTCAATAACCTCCATCGCTACAGTCAACAATTTTCGTGAAGTCAGTCTACTGATTACCAAAGAAATAGCCCGTATGAATCCGTTCACAGTGTGTTTTCTGAATTGAACAAAGTGGAAAGGGTTGTTTTTTTCCCCTCTTTTGTTGATTTAAATGTAATTTTTCCATACTGTAAGCATTGCAAGTAAAATTTCACTTGACTGTGTTTTACTTGGGTGGAGGCAGAAATCTCAGAGATGGCTTTTTAAATCCCCAACTGATTGAACTAAAACTATCTGTGTGGTAGTCTGGCCTGTTAAATACAGGTGTGGAGTCCCCTTTCCAGCTGTGGTAAGATGAACACAAGAACACTGTGAATCTATTTCAGCTCTTATCACATTGCCCAGTGACACTCTCGCCTTGATGCTTTTCAGCCTCTTAATGGCGCACTAGAGGAAAATTTCAGCTGTGTGAGTGGAAGAATACATTAGGCCAAGATGCATTTTCTTTTTTTCCTTTTCAAGTACACATGCCAGTGGTTTGTATCTCCCAGTGAGTGATGAAAAGAGTGTCTCTTCACAATGAAGCTCAGATGGTGCCTCTGTGAAATTACAGAAATCCTGTTTTCTGTGAAAACACTCCTGGGATGCAACAATAGCAGAGGTTGAAGCTGAACTACATGTTGCTTTCACAGATTCTTTTTTTGGGATGAGAATGTGTTGATATAAGTCACATATTTTACAACGAAATGGTAAAAGCCCCCCAGACAGAGTAGAGCATTAAAAAAAACAAAGAGCTGGAGGATAATCTTCTCTGAAAAAGACTCGGCCACAAGCAAATATGACACAGAGTCATGTTAAAAAATCCAGCATAATCCAATCAAAATGGCAACAATAACACTCTGAGTGCAGTAATTGCCTTGTTTTCTGTTTGTGTACTTACATTTGATTATCTGTGGAACCATACACAGTTGAAATTCCCAATTTACAAACCAACCAAACACAGTGTAGTTGAGAACCAGGAAATCCCTTAATTCTAAAAATAAATGCTATAGATGTGCTATAGATGTTCCTCTCAAGTCTTCAATTCTATAAAGGGAATCAGGAATCAGCCGTAGGAGTGTAAATATTTGACCATTTTTCTAATACAAATCAACTTGTTTTTTGAAAGTTATATATATATATATATATATATATATATATGTTCAAATGTCATTTACATGATAAATTACCCAAATAAGGAAAATCTGTGTTGCTAATAATGAGCCATAAATGCACACTGACAGAACACAGTTTCCCATAGTATCTTTAGTATCTCAGTTTGGTTCAGTTTATTGTTAAAGAGGAGTGCTAAAGCAGCTTGTCAAGCAACAGTCAGGCTTTGGCTCAGGAGGTTAAGCAGGTCATCCACCTCTCACAAGGTTAGCAGTTTGATCCCTGACTCCTCCACTCTGCATGTCAAGATGTCCTTTAGCGAGAAAATGATCCCCATCCCTGATCCCTCCACTGATAGTGTTTCTGATGATTGGCACTTTTTATGGAAAACCCTGACATTGTGAGAATGTGTATGTGACTGGATTGGTGTTGGCATGCAATGTAAAGTGTTTACTTTTGTTCACAGAATGTGCATGTTGCTTCCTTTGGATGTGCAAGAAAGGCAAACTCTCACAGTAACAGTGAAAGCTACTACCAGCTGTCAGAGCAAGTGTGTCACAAGAAAGACCACACTGTATTTAACCTTACAATGTAGCTGGACTGCGAAGATTTCAAGTCTGAATTCTCACAGGTCCATCTTGTTTAAAAAGCTCCAACTGGATTCATTTCAGTCAATTTATGACAGGACCAATCAGTGTCCTTTGAGGAGAAAGAGGAGGTAGCTATGAATGTGTTGTTGTTTTGACAAAAGCGAGAAGCGGCTGCAAGCTTGTAAACAATAACGACTGCAGAAGAGGTTAGCGTGGATGCTTCAATAGCGGCACTTTGATCAGAAATGCACAATATTTCCTCATTAAAAGAAGGGCAAAGAATGACACTGAAGGCCTCTCTCGATGAAACAACCTGGCCCTTCCAGACGCTGTCTATGGGCTGTTTCCAAGATGGACATGTGAAATATATCCTATAGATATGAGAAACATTCCAATCTGGCATGTCAGGTTACAAGGCATTCCAAAAGCACCAATTATAAAAATTAGGAAAAAAAGGGAGTTTGATGCAACCACATTATCAGAGGACTGCTAGTTAATCACAAACTAGTATATTTAATGGTCCTGATAAAGGTGGAATTTTTTCGGGTTCCAAGTTAGATATATTTGTTGTTCTACCGTAGAGGGTTGCACAATTAAATACAAATTATATTCTACTCATAGAGTTTACCTAACAGGGTGTTTTTCTAAGATGAACTTTGCATTGTAGATAAACACTCAAAAAAACATCCCTTTGAAAACAGTAATTTATCTAATGAGCCGTTTTATCACATTTTCCTTGTTTTCCTTGGCAGAAAGCTTTTGGTTTGGCTTGAGTTTCATCAGCTTGAAACAGGGCAGACTGCATTTTTATCAGGGAGAAAGCACTTTGACAGCACATGCATCTGTCATCCATATGTGCGTTATTGTATGTTTGATTTAATGATAAAAAAGAAATGTTTCGAAACTTCTAGTTTCACTGAGATCTGGGTTAGAATCAAGTCACACACAGTAACAGAAATTCAGGGGAAGTGTAGCATATGCCTCGAAAAGTGCACTAGTTCATGAGAAAATAGCTGATATGCTATTTTGCAATGTTGAGAAATCCTAAATCCTGGATTTGCATCAGAAAACAAATCACTTGCTCTTCGGCTCAACCATAAAAATCTGTCAACAAGTTTTTGAGATGTCTTGCTGAATCAGCCTGCAGCACTGAGAACATTACCTTAGTCAGGTTAAAAATAAAACTCATTTATGTGTAATTCAAACAAATTTGTTTCATGAAGATACGTGAAATGGACATTTGTATAGTGCTTTTCAAGTCGTACCAACCACTCAAACACAAGCCAGAATTCACCCAATCACACACTAGTTGCCCCCATACAAGGTAGCCATTCTCTCTCACACACACACCCATGTAATGATAGCAATTAGTGGTTCAGTATCTTGCTTAAGGACATTTCAGAATGTAGAGACCAGGAATCGAACCATCAACCCTCTGTCTGGTGGACAGCCCGCTCTGCCTCCTGAACCACAGCAGATATGATTTAGGAACTTAATAACAGGCCAGATTTTACAATGAGGTGCTTTTCTGCAGTGAGGAGATTAGAGCAGGAACGGGCCTGATTACCATCCTGGAGTCTGTGAAGTGGAACAACTTGTACCAAACAATTTAATGTGCTTTTGTGTAAAAGCCTCAGTAGGTCCATGTACTGTGTGACTGCTACAAACACAGGAGGACATTTTCCCCCGGCGGTGTAGCGCATTTATTTTGGGAGCGGTCCAGGAGACAGCAGGACTACTTGGCATGGCAAACCATGTTGGAGAAGATGAGGGTTGGGGTCCAAGCTGCAGCCGACTTTGGTCTAACACATGAGGAAATGTCTGCTAACTGGGAGGACTGCCCTGCAGCTGGCAGCAGACACACTGACATACGCTGCGAATGGAAATAATGCTACGGCTTTTTATTCATGACTCAACAGCAGAAGGGTGTAGGTGGCAGTGTGAAGGTAGTGAGTAGAAACACTGTCAGAGGCTTCAACACAAGTTTGATTCCTGCAACAGCAAACAGAAACGTGCTGCAGTGACTTCATATAGCCGCCCGTTTAGTTGTAAGCATTTTCTAACTTTCTAAACATTTTAAACCGTTTCCAAAATGTTGAGCATCAATATATGGGACCTGTAGTTTTAGATTTTGTTTAATGTCAGCAAAAAAATTTTTTTTTACAACCCTTTGTGTTAAAGACTGGATATCCCATAGTGCATGGAAATATTCTCATGGTGTGAGGGGTTAGCGGTATCACTCACGTGGTGGACCCTGTACCATGTATTAAACAGAGTCTTTACCACAGCAGTGGCAGGATTGTTACCAACCCAGCCCAATGCTTCATGACTCCCTCTCCCCTTCTCCTGTTTATTCTGCCTCTCTTTAGCTGTCACTATAAAATAAAACAAACATGGGAAAAAAAATATCCTTCAAAAAATGGGAAAAAAAGGGTTTTGTCGAAATTTAGAAATACTTCTGTTAAGGAAAATATTGTTTTCTGTTGTTGCTAGAACTGTGGTATTGGCAATTATACCAGAATACTTCAGCTGATTCCCTGCAGTGGGTTTGAATCAACAAGTTCTTTCTAAATGAACAGAAATATCGTCTCTAGTTCATGTGCTGTGGAAGCATTTCCTGATCTGACTCCATTACAGGGTGACATCTTCGTTTCAGAAAGAGAGACATATATTGATTTTGCACCACTGTGGTTAGGGATTAGACAGAAAAAACTTTTGATGCCATGGTTACAAAAATAATGACTTGGTTACAGCCAGGGAACCACCACAGACTAGTTCTAAGAAAAGCAACACTGTGGCCTGTAAGAGGAAACAATCAATTGTGCACCGTGTTAAAGTTCAGTGTTTTTTTTATGATGACCCGTTCATTCACTTTGGTGCAAACGTATGCTTTTTTTTGATTCTACTCTTTCTTTTTCTTGGACTTGTCATTTGAACCCCATTTTGTCTCTGGTACAAGAAGTCCTCTGAACCAGTGTTCACCCTTTGAATGATGTCTGCCCTGTTCCTTGCTTCCTTGCTTCCTTGCTGCCTCTGAAGATATTTCATTTTTGGATGCACTGCAAGAGATTGTGTCCAACCCTGACATCTATTAAAATCAGACATTGCAAAAACTTAAATATGTGGCGGCAAAAGTGTTTTATCTGATATTCATGTTATCCTTTTAATATCAGTGCATGTATATACTAAAAATACAGTGGAGGGTGTGTCAGGCAGGCCTGCTTTTCACAGAAATGACTGGTATTGTTAAGTAAAATGGGTGCAATCTGATTCAAAGAGCATTTAAACTGAAAGATAAAGGGAAATCAAGCTATAGTAAATGTGCAGAACTGAATGTATTACAGAGCCATGCATATGACACAAAAAACACAATATTTGAACTGAAAGTTTTTTAGGTTTTTTTTTATTTATCCTTGATACTTCCCCCAAAGTTTCTCATAGCTCACTGTGGATGTTTTGAAACTCAACACAGGTCAAGCTGAAAGGAAAGTTTGGGATTTGGGTGAGCAACAACAGTATCAATGAGTGTATCTTCTTGCTCACCCTCAAACTGCAAACCAGTGGGTCTCCAAGTTCCTAACTCACTTCATGCTTCAGCCTCAGTGATTGTGTCTGTCTTGTTTGTGTCTGTCTATGCTGATCCGGCTCTGCAGGTTGGAAAGGCTGCACATTTATTAACGGTATACATAACACTTGTTTAGATCGTAAATAATCAAGCATTACTTACTGTTGAATCTAGAAATAAACAGGTCACTACAAATAAATCCAAAAATTCTGAACAGTTTTTCAAGTCTGCTGATGTAAATGTTGCCTTTAACTTTGCATGTAGGATGGAAATGTATCAATCAGCACTTTGACTGCAAGAAACCACATCTTATCATGCATTTTTGTTTATATTGACATCTGCAAATTGTATTCACTTAGAAAACTGTGTTGCATGATTATGTCAACCTGTTTCTGATGCAAATCCACTTTTTCTTTGATTATGTTGAGTACAAGTATCAGAAAGAAGACAAAACAATCATGATTGATATATAAGTATGAGGAAATATCACACTTGGATCCAGCAACTCTTATCCTTGTTCAAAGAAAATCAATATACTAAAGAAGTGAGTGATTGAGATAAACTCTTAAATGCTGTTTTTCTTATTGTGCTTGCAGTTGTGTACATCTGTGGCCCTCTGGAGACTTTCCTGAACATCATGAAACTGTTTCAAAGCGAGATCCAGGACCCAGAAAACTACGCCATATTTTATCTGGACGTGTTTGCAGAGAGCCTGGTGAATCGCAAACCGTGGCAAACCTCTGACTCAGACTGGGTAGATCTCAGCCAGGTCTTTAAGGTACTACTGGGTCAATCTCAGCTATGAACACAGAACACTATTCACACACATGCACATACTGACACACTTGTGTACAGGATGTTGCATCAGCCTTGCATCTGTTTGGATCACTTCTTTTGATAAGTTGAGATTGCGTTTGTGTTGTGAATGAGTTTTTTAAGAGATATATTGAATGTGAGCTGAAACAGTTTTATCTACTTTGTAATTGGAAGCAGGAAAGACCAGAACCACCATTTGGCAAGAGAAATGACTGTCTCTGACAACAGACAGTTCATTTTCTCTCTAAATCCCATAATTTTTAATCAGACTCCCCTGACTAAGTATTACAAAATGAAGATCTTAAATCTGTCAAAAAACAGCTGGTTTATATACTTTCATTATCAACTGTTTTTATCTATCAACTTCTTTAAAGATTTTTTAAAAAATCAAATAAGAATAAAGGGAAGCTTTTAGGTCATGACAAACATGTTTAATGGAAGCATATGTGCTCTCTAGCTGATGACTTCGGGAGACAGTGTCATTTTTTCCAAAGGGGGGGAAAATTGAGTCTCCTAAATTACAATGACCCCTCAACTCTTTTGACCACTTGAAGGAGTGAAATTCTTGCATGGCATTAATGAATGAGGGGATGTGTTTTCACAGGAAGCCATTTAGCTTCACAAATTAGTGCACTGAGATGTAAGAGAGCAGGTAGCGACGTGCCGGCCGTCTAATTTATCTCCCTAAATGTCACACTGACTTCCTTTAATTCTTTTTAATTCAGTGATCCCAAGGTTTTGGAGGAGATTTCTGAATATAAATGAAGCATAATATTAAACTGATTTAGGCAATTTCTGTTATAATGGATTCGTAAAATGCTTGGAAATACAGTTAAGGCATTAACTTCAGAAGTGAATGGAAATAAATGGAAATGAATGTCTTGCTTTGCATTCCATTTGCAGAACTAAAAAGTGATTTAGTGTCGAGCCTGTGGGCATAACTCCTCACCTTTTATCTCTGCGTGTTTGAAATGGCCTCTTTTTCGTAACAGTTTTTCTCCTGGGATGTTTTTTAGCCAACAGCACACTGATAATTAGCAACTATTTTAGTTGTTCAGTTAGAGCATGTGAGAAAAATTCATTAAGAATGGATAGTTACTCATTTTAATTACAAGTGTTTTTGTCACATTAAACATTTCTTCAAACAGCTTTGTTAATCAGCCTACACACAGTCAGGATGTTGTGGTTTTTGTCAAGATACTTTGGCTGTTAACAAGTGTTGGATTTATTTCAAGAAGAAAGCGATCCTAAGACTGGAGAGAAGATTCATGAGTGTGATGGGTATTTTCTCCACTGCTGAAACCATGAATTGCTATTTTATTTTATTTTCAACACACTGATCTCAAGACCCGTTTATGTGAATATGAACAGCTCCTAACCTTGGCTGAAATACAACATTTTAGCTGTCATTTTGCTGATCATACAAGGCTTTATTTTGTCTGCAAACCATAACAGGACTCATCATGGCAGTGTTTTCCTCTGGAAAAATAATTGCTTGTGGAAGTGTGTGGTGGGTTTCCAATAGCTGTTAGAACATGGAAAAGGATCTTTTTCTCCCCCAGTTAATAACAAAGCTAAAGGACTTCATAGAAATGTCTAAAACTTGTTTTTGAGATAGCAGCCAGTATGCTGACATTATCAAATGTCACTCGATCAAACAACAAACATCTCTTCAACTGTCACAGCAAGTGGTGAACAACATTTTCAAAAATCAAAAAGTCATGAAAATGTCGCTTTCTTAGCCTGTAATTTCAGGAGATATATAATTCAGTTTAACAAAAGCAAAGTTTGGATTAAATTACCCCCTCCATCTTGTTTTGTTATTATGAAAAAAAGGTTCATTTGCTGTTTATTAAACTACAATAACAGGTTAAGTGCTTAAGTTGTTCAGAATTCATTGCATGTAGCTAGTTTTGTGGTTTTGTTGCTAACATCTGAAACAGATATTTCAGGTCTGTTTGACAAAACCAGACCAATGGCCAGTTAAAAAAGCCCCAAAACCAGCGCGATGACAGAACTTAAAATAGGCCCTCACCAAAACGTATATAATACTTTGCTTACTAAAGTCATTGACATTATTGCCAAATGTGCTGCAATGTCTACAAAGCAACACCATCAGTTTTCTGCATTTAAAGCACATTTTCCCAAGACAGTTGTTTCACTTTTCTCTTTTGCCTGACGGCAGCAGGGTGAACAGGCTGTGGCTAGGGTGGATGCTGTCTTTTAGTATTCTCTTTGCTCCGCGCAGGCACCTCACCTCCCCGATATCACTGATGCTTGGTAGATGGGTACCAATGATGTTTTGTAATTGCTCGTTGCAGAGTCTTCCTGTCCTGGGCCGTGCACATCCCATGCCAGTTTGTGATGTTTCCAGCCAGGATGCTTTCAATTGCTCCTTTGTAGAAGTTGACAAGAACTTGGCGTGAGAATTTTGCTTTCCTAAGTTTCCTTAAGAAATACAGCTGTTTCTGAGCTTTTTTAACCAGCCCCAGCTCCACTGATGTAGACAGGGTTGTGTGTCTTTGCCTCCTTTTTTCTAAAATCAACTATCAGCTCTTGGGTTTTGCTGACATTGAGCAGTAAGTTGTTTTCTGTGCACCATTCTGCAAGGTGTTTGATTTCCTCCCAATATGAAAACTCATCATTGTTGGAAATCTGGCTGATAATGGCGGTGTCATCTGCAAACTTCACAATAGAGTTCTCTCCATGTCGGGGGTTGCAGTCGTGGGTGTACCATATTGTTTATTGCTATATAATTTGTACCCTTATCATCAATTCAAAACATCTTTAATGAAGCACCTTATGTTGCTTCACTTTATTTTAACTATAGATAGTTAATAGACGTGTAAATGGGATATATATTTACTGTTGGTATTTTTGCATATTTGTGTATATAGGATTTGTTACTCTGACGAAGAACATGTTAAGTCTTTTTGAAGCATTCACCTACTAAAACAGGGACAAGACAGGGATGCATTATGTTGACTATTACTTCATTAGCATAATTTCCAAACCATTTGAAAAAATGAGGAGGAGAACAAGATTGCTGTTTGATATATTTCAAATGCAGGAGGATGGGGTTGTTCAATCTGGCAGAGACAAACTGGAGGAGGATCAATCCCCCAAACCTCATTCTGTTGTTTATTTTTATTTGTTTTTTTTATTCATTTATATTACAGTTATATTACTGTTTTCCTTTCCTGTGTTTTTCCCAGTCTGTTTTTGTCATCACGTACCGGCCTCCTGATAATCCTGAGTACAAAGACTTCCAGAGGAGACTCCATGCCAAAGCTCTGAGGGATTTCGGTGTGCATTTGGAACCATCACTGGTAAGTTACAGCCTATGAAAACCTCATGCATTCACAACCTCTTTAATCTTTTATGAGTATTGCTGTGCAGAAAAATCCCCACTGTGCTGTGTATTTGTCAGCAGTTAATGATAAATGATGTTGACAGTGACGTTAGCATTTAATACTTTTTCTTTTATTGCTGCTTTCATCATAACTATTAAGCATGGGAGTTTCGCACAAGTACATCAGATCGTTAGAAGATAAAACATTAAGTTTGTTTGTTAGTATTTGGTACTTTAATTGGCCAAAATATTATCATTTTATGTAACCATGGTTTTAAATGTTGGCTCAGTCATTGGCACTTCCTCTTCTAAAAGTATTTCTTTATTCCATATTCAAGGTCTTTAGAGGTGGTGTGAGTCATTCTGGAGAAAGATTGTTGATATTGCCACAGCTCCTTCCTCAATGCGATTAAATGTTAGCATGCCAGATTCCCCATCTCTCTCCTTCCCCTCATCTCCCCTCCACTTCCTTTGTCCTGTTGCTGATTGACTGGAATAGTGTTGTGTGTGCTGGTGCAAGCAGCTGTGTTTGTTTATCACATGCAGTCACGGTTGCGCACAAAGTTTAACTTTTTCCCAGTGCAATGAACTAACAGCTAGCGGACTGAATATCAACAGTTTCTCACCCTGCCTTTAGTCATTCTAACTTTTAACGGATTTTAGTTATTGCTGATTGTTCACAAAGAGATCATGTTGTCCTCTTGCAGATGGACTACATAGCTGGCAGCTTCTATGATGGTTTTGTGCTGTATGCAAAGGCCTTGGAGGAGACGCTGGCAGAGGGTGGAGCTCAGAACGATGGCATTAACATCACGATGAGGACGCAGAACCGCCGATTCTGGGGTGAGCAAATGTTGGTTATGTGTTTTTTTTAACTTGTAAGAGCTGCTAAATGATTGACTATGGCAATCTGTTGCATGTGCCCTATTTTACATGGATTCTTCTTTGTTACTTGGTATGCAATGTATCAACACATCTATGTGTATCCATGGATACCCATCCACGTGACCTCATACAAAGTGTGAACCTTATATAAAAGTTACACCAATGAGATTTTACATCATTTTTCCGTAAAGCCATGGCTGCCTCTCTGATAACAGGGAATGCTGCTCTCTAACACACACACACACCCGCACACACACACACACACAGTGAAGGGGCCCAGTTGGCTGTTACTGGCAGCGCCATTGACCCCAAAATGCGATTAAAATATACCCTTTCAGCACAATAATTATAGTGTCATTGAACAGTTATCACACAACACTCCACTTAATAGTCCATCTGATGCTTGATGTGGGTGCTTACACACTTCCTTGTTTACTTTGCTGGCTGCCACATCGGCTCTCACATCACACTGGAAGAAGCAGAACAATGGGATTTTGTTGCTTCAGCTTAAAAGGGTTGATGAGGGTTGTTTTGCTCGGCATGATGGGAAAACCCAGGAAAAACAGGCCCATGTTGAAAATAATAATGGAAACTTTTAAAATCCACTGGTGGCTCAGCAAATGCATTTTTCTACTTAGAGGTCATGTTCCACTGTTTTTTTAACCTTTACTGTAATGATCAGTAGTTAGAGAAGAAAAGAATTCACCACGTAAAGTGATGAAGTGATAATGCAGGGTATGATGCTGCTGCTCTTATAATTTTCAGCATCATCCGTCTGCATAAAGCTCCATTACAAACTGTGATGCAGAGAAATCAATGTTGTGAACCTGAATTGATGCTCTCTGCATCTGTGTTTGCACAGGAAAATTTTAAACAATATCTCCAGTGGGATGACTTGCAAAATAATGCTTGTAGTAATGTTCTGAATTTTAAAAATGTAAAAAGACAAAAAGGAATGATGCTGCTATGTCTAACCTGTATGTCAAATATAGCAAAAACACTGTACTGATAGGAAAAGACAAAGAACTTAGTTTATGATGCAAATGCTTGAAAAGTCAAAACATACTTCAATGGGAACAAAATAATTAGCACCTCTGATTATGTATAACAATCATACATAACATTTCATCTCAGTGACTTAACAGCCTTAAATGTGGACATTGTTTGTCTTAAGGAGTGACAGGACTTGTTACCACAGACCACAAAAATGCCAGGGATATAGACGTGAACCTGTGGGCGATGACCAACCAGGAGACGGGAGAGTACGGGGTAGGTCATCCTTTAATTCACCATGTGTTTGTGTTTGTGTTCTTTGACAGTTTTAGATGAGGGAATGGCTGAAAGGACATTTTGCTGCCAAATATCCCTTTAAAGCTCCTGTGTAATGCAAAGAGATATTTATTCTTTTACTAATGGTTATGATTTATTGTTTTTCATGTAAAATGTTTTTGCATGAAAAATCAGCTTTGGCACAGGATTTAATGTTGAAACACAGTTGAATTTAAAGAACACAAGTCACTGATCTTAGATTTCACTCGTTGTAGTAATGTGCCTTCTCTAGCAGTTATAACTTTTTCCCTCAGAGGAGGTGATGCTGTTATTGCTTGGTCTCAGAGCTAAGGTAAAGTGCACGGAGTTTTGCTGAATGGACCAAAAGCCTTGGACAATTTGCAAGAAAAAGATGGGATTTTAGTAGAAAAGATATTCATGTGTTTTCTCAACTGTAGTTGAGTGATAGTGGAACAAAGGACCCAGAGGCACACACTGTCAGGAAGAGCTGCTGCAGTTCATAAACAGACTTGGCATAACAACAGTTTTGTTGTGCATGGATGGGGCTGATAAGCAAATCAGGACAGACTCAGATGACCTTTTTCTAACACATCATGTTGTTTTTACTCTTTTATTTTTTTTTTCCAAACTGATACCAGATTCACCTGAGTCTCACAGAGAACATCACTTTTTGATACCTTTCTTTTAGAAAGAGACATAATTTTCTACCTTTTTTTGGAAGAACATTTTAAATGAGGCTGCGGGATTTTTTATGCAAACCATGAACTGCAACATCTCTGGTTTGGGTTCATTTGCATTTATTCTTTATATCTCTCTCACCCTTTACTTCAAAATAACCTTTTTTTCATCTAACAAAAGAGGCCAGAGTGATTAATTAAAGGGGCAAAAATCGGATTAATTCAGGATCAAAGAACAAGTAAACAAGACAACTAATCTTATAATAAATGAGATGCTGGATTCTGGTACCTAACTGTTGTTGACAGTACCCAGTGCCACACAAACATCTCAGTTGGTTTCACAATACAGCTTTTTGACTGCAGTGGATACAAAAAGAGCTGAGGGTTCAATATTTAGCCATGATTGATGGTATAACAATAGAACATTGTTTTGCTAACAAAGTAATATCCAAGCATCAACTTAATTAATGTCTAGTTGAGGCTTTGCTTATGATGGTTTGTTTATTCGTAGTTCATTGATGTTTGCATTAAATATGTGTAGCACTATCCATAAAACACCTTTTGAAAAGCTTTTCATTTGAGTGTGGCAAAGCTGTGATGTCTAAGTGCTTATTATTACTCTAGTTTTTACATAAGTACAACTTATATTTGTCAACAAGACACATCAATATATCTCCTATGAGGAAAAAAATAGTCTGTTGTAAAACACTTACTTTTTGAACTTATTGATGTAAACTGTAGAACTTATTTACGAATCATTTTCATTATGTAAAGCTGTTGATGTATCATATTTCCAAAACTGCTTTAATGCTTTTCAGTAAAATGTGTGTAGTTTAAATTTTCTTGTGTTTCTCCATTGATGCAATAGATGCAAATAAATATTGTTTAGCCGGGAGATATTTCGGGGTCTTGACTTTTCTAATGATAAGATACATAAAACCTCAAAATTCCCTCACAGTCTGATGAGCATATTTGTGTTCGTTGCACTCGGCAAACATTGCTGTGAGCTGCTGCACTGTATTTCTTTTTCCTCTGGGAGTAGAAGAAATGGGTTAGCTCTATTTGACTTCAGTTACATTTTCATAGCAGTCCTCAGAGGCTGTCAGCATGACACTCTGGTCTCATTTATTCTCGGCTTTTAATTGGTTGATTCATTTGGCTGATGACCTGAGTAGCCAGCAGCCTGGTTGAAAATATCACAGGCAAGTTTCAGCTTTTAGAATCTCTGCCCAAAAGATTAATAAATAAATATTCATCCATCAAAATTATTCCTCTAAACTTTAGGTGACAGTTAATATATACATTACATTTACATTTACATTTACATTATACGTTTTTGTAATGTTTTAGGAATCTGTTATTCAAAATAAACTCTTTTTTATCTACTTGTTTTTTTCTTGTTGCAGCTGTCTGTCAGATGTACAACTGCACTGTTTGAATAAAAAGTCCGTCATGCTTTATGCTTCTTTCAAGATTTGCTATGTACGTTGCTGTCAAATGGATATTTTATGGACAAAAATCACAGAGGAGGAAAAAATTACAACATCCTTCAGTCTGATTTAGTGTTGTTCCACAATAGCTCCACCAACCTGTAAACAACAGGTGTGTGTTTCAGAAATACTGAAACTGACTCAGTCCCAATGATACTGCAAACACTGTGTCATTGTTCTCACAAGGGGTGTAAGTGTACCTTTACAGTTAAGTGCTACATTAGAGCTTACTTGGCACAGTTTTAGCTACAACACAGTCGGTTTACTGACATGACAGTCACATCATGCTGTCTGGAAAGTCTAACGTTACAGTTTACATTGTCATTATTTACACTTGAGACAAGTTTCACTTCACAGCCAGAGTTACCAATTCCAAAGAAACAAGGAACATGGAAGAAACATGGAAAAGCCATACCAATATATTTACCCTCGTCTTGCTTTGTTTCACATTGTTCCTCTTCTTGGTAGCAAAGGCTTAGATTCTGAACCTGATAAAGGTGATTTTCCCTGAGCTTCATCCATTGTGTTTTTATATGCAACCTACACTAGCTATCTAACTAAACTACTGAGTAACTTTTAACTTGTAGCAGTGGTTCCCTTTAATGGGCCTGACTTGTTCGTCATATCGGGTGCGGCATACCGGAGGATAAAGTCAGTCAATTTTTAAAAGTACAAATGGCACCATTTAAGCCAGGTCCAAAAAAGAAATTATCACCATGCTGTCTGTGCAGGTGTCCATGAAGTTGTGTTTTTCGGCACAATCTTCATATTTTAAATATATTTTTTTAGCTTCACTGGAAATAAGCAAAATTGTTTGTCTCTGCTTGCAAACTCAAAGGACATAGAACTGTAAAGAGCAAACGCAAGTTGCGTGAATTTTTTTTTGGGCATTGCAGTGTAGTAAACAGCCCCTGAACCTAAATACTGTGCCACCTTTGCCCCTTAACCCATCATATTCTGCATTGTTTAGGTGACCCTCTGTAGGGATAAATGGCCTTCAAGAAAAGAAAACATCCTGGGGGCACGCGTGGAAAGCATTAAAACTCCTCCAGCTAGTGAGAAATACAGGAATCAGGTTTCACAGGAGGAAAACAGATGCTGCTCATGAGGCTGTACTGTCACAAAAAAAGCTCACACACAGTCACCAGTATACTCCCAGTCCATTTTAAAAATACAGCAGAGGACTGCACAAGCTAACTCGAGTAAGGGGCATGTTCTTGGGGCTAGGTAGTGTGTGATGTTGGAGATAAGGAGATGACAGAGACACTAACCAGAGTTGACTGACCACTGCTCTGTGTAGCTGGAACAGCCATAGAGCAGGTAGTGGGAAGCTAACAAACCATATGCATCTACTGTCGGACTCTCCATTATCTAGGCTGCAAACACAGAGAGTCAACTGGAGCTTTGACAGTCACTAGAAGCATTTATGACCCTTTGAAAAGTTTCTGTATGGTTCCCGTGTTGTTGTTCAGCTGGCAGCTTGGAGAGGCTGAGTGTTTCTGTCTGTCAAAGAGTGTCTGTATGCAACTGTAACTTTTTTTAACTTTTCTTTTCATAAAGAAACATGATACAACATGTTAATTTATAGGTGAATGTAGGCAGGAAGAGTTTTTAATCTTTGGACAGAGCTACGCTAGCTGTGTCCCCCTGCTTTCTAGTTTTTATGCTAAGATAAGCTAATAGGCGTCTGGTGGTTGTAGCACTTTTAGTTTTATAGCACTTTACAGACATGAGAGTCTAAAATGTAATACTATAGTTACTTTATGTCACAAAGAGAGCAGAGAAAACACTTTCCTAGTCTACGGCTGTACTAACAGCTCTGTGAAACTGAATGTTACACAGCTGGAGTCAGGTCATGTTTAGCCTGGCTTAGCAAAAAGATAGGAAGAAAAGGGAAACACTGCTAGTTGCTAGTGCTTCAGCTAATGGCTTCTGTCA
>JAPZDZ010000011.1:7817411-7829017 GCA_029783805.1 Acanthurus tennentii
ATAGATAGATAGATAGATAGATAGATAGATAGATAGATAGATAGATAGATAGATAGAAACTTACACAATACTTACATACTAACATACATGCACAGATACATAAAAAACAAAGAGGGACACAGAAAAGAGAAAAAGTGAGAGACACACTGACATTACTTGTCAAACAGCCCAAACTTTAATTGCTTACATGGTTAATCTCATCACAACATAGCAAAATATAACCTAGGGTAACAATATTATATAATATACCGTAACATGACACAACATGACCTCACATAATTTATCATAGCACATCTTAACTCCTCCTAATCTAACTTAATTTTAATGTAGTAGCATTACACCATGGCCTAATCTAACTTAATATCAACTAACCTTACAAATTGTAATAATAACTTGAAATACAACCCAATGCAACTTTATGTAAATAGCTAAAACAGAGCATAACTGAACCCTGATTTATTTAACATCATAATGTAAATGTATCAACACAACATGACCTAACTTTCAGTGACACATTGTTATATTAGCTTGAGCTGTAACATAATGCAAGATAATTTGAAGTGACATAACCTGTCCTATGCTAATATATGACCAAACCCATTCCAACCTAGTGTAATGAAACATAATGTAATTTGAAATAAATTAACTTACTCTGTTAAGAAAAATCATTTAGAAAAGGAAGAAAAAAACTTTAAGAAGACATCAGGTTCCTAACATTCAACATATCACATATGTAACAACCTATCATCATCATTCATATCTAACATATTATACTGTTGTAATTAACGTGACAAAATGCCAAAAATGCAAAAAAAAAAACATAACTCAAAAAATACATTAAAAAACGTCAGTCTGTATTTCAAATCATTATGTACTGAAACTTAAATACTTCTTCTAACTACTTCTGTTCAGACCTGTACGAAAAGCTAAAAGTGTAACAACAGTGACCATTGCAAAACGCTTATCACATGTTGATCATCAAAGTGATTACAGAGTGAAAAATTACTGTCTATACTGAGGCTGAGTTTTAAATCGATAGCAAGAGAATACTATTATGTGTGCACAAGATACAAATCAACAGGAGTTTGCTCACCAGATGAGGATATTAACCACCATGTGTTTACCATAGAAGAACCTTTTTAACATCTAATTGGTTTCATCAGTTTTTGTCAAGGTGCAGTCCTTTAAAATCATGTGTAAGAATAAATGGCATGTTTTGCTATGTTGGACGTTTAGTTTGCTAAAATAAATGTTCCGATAGCTCTGATTGAGCTCAGTATTAATCCATAACGGCTTTTCTCCTACAAAAACTCCACTGTGTAAACCTCGGATCGTGTGTAACAGCTGACCTGTGGACAGATTAACTGTCAGATGCTTTTCACAGCCACAGCTGCTGTGTAGTGCAAATGCTTGAAGAACTCAGTCAACAGAAAAACAGACTTATCGTGTCAGCTGCTGTGTGAAGTGAAGGAATGTGACACACAGCCAGCTGTGGACAACAAACAGAACAGCAGCTACTGATATTTTTTGTGAAATCCCAGAAACATTAAGTGACACCAGAATGACATCATTATAAGATTCAGATTTGTGGTTGACTGTTTCATGCTTCCCTTCATAACACTATTAGCTCACTTATTATTATTGCCTTTAAGTCTTACTCTAAAAAATTAAATACTGACCTCTGGGTAAGTTTGCCCTTTTTTTTTCTCTTGTTGTTGTTGTCCGTAATGATCCTTGAGATGCCTATTGCAGACTCTACTTGATGAGAATTCATCATTGTTTAACAGCACAATTTGAAATGAAACAATGATTTAATGATTTAGTGATTAATATACACAATGATACAAAGCTATGATAAACATGATGCATGATGCATTATTCAGGGTTTTATTCAATCGCATACTGTAAAATCTTGACCCCAAAATTAGGATGCTATATTTTTGTGCTCTATGTTTGTTTTTACACACATACTCTGTTGTGAAAATTTAGCAAACTATCAAACAAGTGATAAAATACTGTAAAAGACATTAAAGGCATAATGCTTTAATTTCAAGTAATTTTTTTTTAATTAACCGTAAATTAAAATATTTTTTTACAGTTTTTGAGCTAAGAGTTAATAGTCTACAAGGTCAAAAAATTGAATAAAAACAAAGTGGAAGTAAGACTTGTAGTGATGTCTAATCCTCATCATGGTCATCATTGTTTTTCATAAAAGAAAAGACCCATGAGTTATCAGATCAGGTTTCCAAGGTGCATCTTCTTTTAATATATATAAAAAAAGATGTTTTGTTTTGTGATGTTTTGTGTTTGTTTGAACACAACCACAATGCCTGCACGGCAATTAAAGAACCTTAATTTAAACCTTAAAGTTTAGAGCACCTTCACATGACAATCAACTCATTTCATCTCACAAATACATTTTTTATTAAGACCAAAAGAGTCATTAATGCTGACTTAATGTCTGACCATCAGTTTCCTTTTTTTTCTTTTGGTCATACTTCATACTTCACAGTGTTGCGTTGTTGCATATTTCAGCATGTGTTTGAAAGAAAGAGTCCTTTGTCTGTAAAAAATCCAGTTTTCCATTTCTCATAGTTCAATAAGTAGAGCATATGGACCAGTGACGTTAATATCTAATAAAACGCACACACACATGCCTGCTTGCATCAACGCACGTGCATACCTACAGGCAAACGCTGGATGTGAAATATTCTGCAGTCAGGTCTGAGGCTGCTATCTCAGTAAAAAACACCAGGACAGGTGGAGATCAACTGCACAAATGAGGCAAATTAACTCTTCTTTTAAGACAACTTGCCAGATTAAATCCATTCATTCAAAAGAAAAAATTGAGACAACAGACCACCTTGCCTCTGGAGGATTTTGAATAATTTATTTAGTTTAAATAACCCTCTGCATGCAGAGAGCTGGGATTCAAATCTAAAAAGTCACAGTTTTGTAGTAAAAACATTAGCCCACTCACATAGCTGCCACCACTCCAACCCATCCCACTTTACATAATATTGTTGGTCTGCTCTTTGTGCTGCTGATGTCCTTGTTGACTTCACCACCTGGTTTTCCCTTTTCTGCAGGAAACTGAAGCTGGAGAAGGAGCTGGCTGGAATGCTGTGGAGGATTCGCTGGGAGGACCTCCAGTTCGAAAGCCCCAATAAATACCACAAAAGAGCCGGTAGTCGGCTCACCCTCTCACAGGTGGATGGTCTTTCTTAAACAATGCTTTGCTTTAAAGCACAGGTTTATTTACTTGGACTGTCAGACAAAATCCAACAAAGGTGTACAGGTTGGGTAAAACATATATAAAGTGTTTCATGGCTTCTGCGGGTTTAAAACTGAATGTTCCACCCACATGATCTCATGTTAAAGCTGGCAGCCATGAACATTTCCTCATAATTCTCAGCTTTATATCTCCTCCGTTGCTCCGTCAGTGTTGTTGGCACAGCCTCCAGTGTGTGATTACCAAGTTGTTGTTTTTCTGGCAGGTTATGTTGCCATGCCTGCCAGTGGGAAAGACTTAACACTTGGTTTGCAGCTTTCATTCATACATGACTTGATTATCAGTCTCAAGATGTCACTGCTGTAAAATTGAACCCACCAGGAATCGAAAAATGCTAATTTGACATGTGGGAAGTTCAGAGCTCCACCCTATTTACACACTGTGCGCTGCATATTAAAATGCAGTTAGAAGAGAGGGGTTCTTTAAAAAAGCAAAACTGCAGCCCTGACAGAGTCCAAATCCTTTGTTAGTTTACACATTCCTGAAAGCCTTCCCGGTGGTTTATTGAAGGTGGCTGGTTTGGCGGTGGCAGACGCATATTAAATGATTGTTAAAATAAGCCCTCGTCTGGCCCTGGTCCTCACATATATACCTCATCACGTTCTTCAAGTATCAGGTTCTGTTGTCTGAGGGCTAATGCATCTCTTACACATGTGCAAGCGTTCATGAAAAGCACATGCACACACCTTTTTCATTACTGGTTTGCTGGTCCAATTGCTGGGATAATGTGTGTGTGTGGAAAGCACAGTAATTTTCCAGACCAATGTATTTTCCAGAGTGCCATGTGTTGCCAGTATTTGCATTCTATACAAATGCGTGGTTGACTGTGCTGGCTGTCTGTATGCAGTGCGCCCACTTGATTTTTTATTCACTCTGTGCACTGCAGACATTTGCCCAAGGACTCGGGTTGGTGTTATGAAAACTGAAAACGCTTCATTTTCTCAAATATAAGAGAAAAGCAATTTCATGTAGCACAGAGAAAGTATTTTGGATAAGTGAATGAAGCGTCTTGGGAGAACTGTGTGGCAATAAAGTGAAAGCACAGTCTTAAAAGAGAAGCATTTAATCCTCTTTGCACTAGTCTACACACAGCTAACTGACTTTTTTTTCTCTTCTCACTACTCCCCTCCACCTTCTCAGAGAGGCTCCAGCTATGGCTCCTTGATAACTGCCCATGGAAAATATCAGCTATTTGCAAAAACGGGCTATTTTAAGGTAAGGCTTAGTGAGTTCTGACATTTTCAACTCCTGCGCACTCCTTTCCCACCCACATATGAGCACACTCACAGAGAAAGCCGAAGAGCAGAGAGAAAGAGAGAGTGTGGGCGAATTTAGGTAGTTGGTTTTAATGTGAGCTGCAGAATGCGTCAGTTTTCTTCTTCTTCTGTTTTTTCTTCTTTTTCTTTTTTTGTTTCTACACTCCCGCCTCGCAGTCTGGACATGGTCATCAACTTGTTGCTGCGGTTAATTTATCTGTTTACGACGGAAGAGGTGTGAGGAAATGTGACAAAAAGAAACCTCTGAATAATGATATGGCTCTCTTTGTTTTTAGCTGCATGATGTAGGTTTTATATAAATGCTGATGTCACGGTGAAGCTTGAATGTCTCGTGGATCACTGGAGGTGCAAATGCATCTCTCAAATTCATTATGAGCCAGAGCTGATTAAATCTGACACCAAAGCTGACACAGAAAGAAGCACAAGATCCCTGAAAACCTACAAAAAACTGTAAAATAAGCTCTAATGTAATGTTTTTGTTCCTGAACAGTCAGAAAAGAAACATATCTCCTTTCAAACATGCATCAAATCTTCACTGTTTATTCATATCTCATTGTGAATGTTAGTTGAAGTCCTACATGGATGCACATGTGAACTGTTCCATTGTTCTTACAGCAATGTTTTTTCTGTCACAGCTGTGGCTGAGATATTCTTCTTGCTTCCTTCGTGATCCTCACATATCAAAGCGACAGATATAATTCTTCTTCAGCAGCAGACTGAAAAAAAGGCCCCAAATGTACCTGTAGGCTATACTGCAAGATGCTGCTCAGTTCTGTCTCATTTTCATGGTCCTTGTTTGTTTTTTGTTTTACCAAATGCAATATTGTTATGCTTTTTTACGTCATCTAATAAATAGTTTATTTTTATAAATGGCCAAGTATGAACTGAGCTGCACATCAGTTTTGTTCCTCACATGCAGTTTAATTGCTCTGTGTCTTCTCATGCTGCACACAGGGGAACCTGGTGGCCATCAAGCATGTCAACAAGAAGAGGATAGAGCTGACCAGACAAGTTTTACTGGAACTCAAACATGTAAGTGTTCATTTAATGTCCAGTAGTAGATTTTAAATCCTTTTGCAGGGTTGAGTTGATTATTTGTATTAGAACTTTTCTCCCTTAAACCATTCTTGGGTTGCTTGACTCTCCTGTTTTTTTTTCTCTTAACTTATTATAAAAGTAAGCATCAAGTCTCATTTTATGATTTGTTTCAGGAAAACCTTAAGTTTAAGTCTGATTTATTTAAAGTCCAAATTTTACATCTTCTGTGACTGATAAATGGTGTTCTAATTTCATTTAAAAAAATATATATATTAGCCAAAAAAATGTGGGTTTTTTTGTTAAAAAAAACTCTGGAAAGATTAACTTGATATTCTAGGCTTTTTAACTGAATGTTTGTCTACATCCAACATTTATTATCATATTATTTTTCTATAAAAGCAGGCATATCCCTTTTTTATATACAATTATATTTACCATGTAGATGTGTTCAAAAACCTCTGAGTAAATGTAAAGATTGGTAAATCATAACAAACAACACTGAAGGAATTGTGACTTTTGTTGGAGAATTATGTTATGTACAACAAAAGCAAATATTGCAGTAAAAAGGCAATCTTTGCAAACTAAATACAATATGAGAAAGAAACAGAAAATGAGAAAAAATGCGATAACACCAAGAAAATGAGAAACACTGTTTTTATTACTTTTTAAAGCTTGTGGATTATACCATCAACAGTTCCAAAGTTAACAAACATTGTAGAACAATTGCTTTTTTTGCACCTGGTGCCCTTGTAGATCTTCAAGTCAGATCATTTTCCATTTATATAACCAAAAAAACACAAATCCGAGCAATAGAAACAATATTAATATTTCAATTTCACCACCAATTGTATAGATATTTAAAAAATGGGACAAGAGAGAGAAATCTTTTGTGTTTTAGGAGTCCTACAATGCAATTTTTCACCCAGTATATTGGGCTCTAAGTGAAGACTCTAAATCATCTACAATAATTAAAAAGTACAGCTGCAAGGTTTTTAATTAAAACTGGTTTCCAATTACACCACAGTACAGAGGGGAAAACAGTTTAAACTTCTTCATAAGGAATTAAGTGGATTGCCTTCATGTTGTATTTCTCTTCAACTAAACCCATAATGTACACCGGTGTGCACTAATGTCAGCAGACAAAGTTCTTCTCAGGGTTCATAAGGATGAACGTATGTTTGCTGTGAAAGCACCCTAACTACTGTTCATAATCAACGCTGCTATTTCATTTTCCTATAAGAGTAACAGCTCACATGACTACTTGTAAGTGAAATGGGAAACAGAATTTAAAAGGATTATCTCCCAACTCTGCTTTCAGCATCATTCAGGTCATTGCTTTTGGTTTAATGAGCCAAAGCCTCACTGTTTTGGTTTAGTCTTACCTCTCTCAACAGCGGTCCTATGTTAAAAAAAAAAAGCTCCAGGACTCACTTATGCTCCCTGCACAGCTCAAAAGCAGAAGCAGTGAATGTTAGTAACTAATTGGTAAAGTGTAGTTGAGTACTGAGCAGCTAAAGAGCCAGATATTTTTGTTGGAGTTGGTAGAGACCAAAACAGAGCTAAAGGAGACTCAATATTAGTGGATACAAACAAAAGTCCAAATGTTAGATAATGTAGCTATATCTGTTGGATGATTCAGCAATAGTTTGCTAAGTTTACCATAAATATAAAAGCTGTTTATGTATTTTTACCTTGATTCCTCTGCTCCGAGGAGGCAAAACAATTAATGCAGGTTCAAGAAAAACATTATCTCTCAGTTTGTTAGACCCAAACTTTTGGTCACCTCAAGAAATCTCTGCAATTTAGGTCAGACTGTCCCCATTTTTTATATTCCTGGCCTCCTGGAAATTGCCTCATCCTTTGTAGGTTCTCATACAAAAAAATATAAGCATTTAATGGGCATTTAGTTTGATTAAATTTGCAGAGATCACTTCTGATTACTCACCTTTGAAGTCCAACCCTTTTTCTTTCAATGGCCTCATGACCCTTTCTCTTACAGCACCGTAAGGACAAAACCTATATTTTAGCATCATGCTATGTTTTAATTTCTAATTTTTTGCAAACAGTGTCCCCCCCCAAATCTGTTCAACACTTTTTTGAGTGTAGTGATACAGCCTCTTTTCTGCTCGCTGTTTCACTCTTAGTCTTTTTTTCTTCAGAGGAGGAATCCAAAATTCTTGCGTTTGCCATGAAATCCATGTGAGAAACTGTTGGCTTATGCAGTTGTTTCTGAGTGCTGTCTGTGTGAAGGGAGCCATGAATAGAGTCCTTGGGGCTGAATTAAGAAAAAACAAACCTTCATCTCAACAAGCTGCATTCAGCAAATTACTCATTCATTCACTAAACTAAAACAACTGTGAATTGACATCATTGTACTTTGTGCCACTGCAGGGAAAAGACCTTCATGCAGAGACCTTTACTTACTTTACCTGCTTTAAAAACAAGCTCCTGAAAAATAGAAATATCTCTCCATACTGGCACAGAATGCTTTTTGCGGCTCAGTATTACAGCAGCTTTAGCTTTACTTTTGATTTGTTGGTTGTTTTTATTAAATGGAAGTAGGACAAGACCCATTATTGGCATGTTCAACCAGTGCCACTGCAGGATGTTGCTTGTTAAAGAGTTAACATCTTTAAACTGTCTCTTCAACATTACTGACAGCAGCTGTTGATTAAAACGTCTGTCTGGCTGGGAAATATTTACGGGGGAGCGATAAGTAAGCCAAAGGAGAAAAAATTCTACTCATTTCATGTGGTTTGGTGATGGAAACACACTGTGGCACAGGGAGACCCATAACTTGGAAAGTACGTGGTCGCTTATGAACAAGATGGAAGAATGAGCGGAAGATTTTTTAAATTTTATTTTTGTCCATTTCTTTACTTTTAACAAATCCAGTTCTCTCTGCTCAGATTCTCTCCGTTTCAGTTCTGGATGTTTTTGGTCCTTTTTTCGTGTGACCTGCAGCCCATTTAAAGGAGAGCAGTTTGGGCTTCTTGGATGCCTCCGCGGCCCCTCGGTCAGTCAGCAGGCACACATGGGAGAGAGGCTGCTGTCTGAGCTGGCAGCTTCTAAGACGCCCTGGGGGCCTGATCGGCTGTCAAACCTCAGCTCATGCAAAAGCCAACCAGATGGGGGAAGAGTCGGCCCTGCCAGTGGAAACTTAACCACTTGTCTTCCAGCCCTCCTCCTCCTTGTCCTCCCCCATCCCCAGAGTGCAGCAGGGTAAATTATATAGGCCAAAGGGTAGGCTAACATCTCTGGAGCCATGAAACAGTAGCGACTTACTCCCTGGTTTTCAGTGTGAGAGCGGCTGCCACTCACTCTGTTTAAAGAAGAAAAGTACACTGTTGAAATTATGGACACTGTTTTTGAAGTTTCAGTCTGGCTGCAGAGAGTTTTTTCTTTTTTTTTTAAACTTTTTTTTTACTTTTTTTTCTCACATGGGAAGTAGGATGTCCATGTAGCCTGTTTCCAGAAAAGAAAATGACTAGACTTTTTCATATTAAAAAGAAAAAAAAAAGAATTTGCCAGAAACTTCCCTCTCTTAACCACAAATATCTCTCTGGTTTTGTAGTTTTAATATTAAAAGTGATTCATGTTTGTGAGACATGGTGTATCATGAAAGCAGTGTGATTATTTTCCATGTAGAACAGTTTAACATGTCCTGCCTGCTCTGCTCTGATATTCTCACTTGTACACTCTCTCAACACCTCAACGTTTTTCCTGCATCGCCCTGAGCACACAGGCTCATTCATAACCTCTAAGGGCAATTTATGCACATGCACATGCTTCAGCTGGGTGCCCCGAGGAGGAATGCGTCTCAACACGTAGAAAAAGACACCATGCCAACTAGCCGACTGCAAATAGACTATTTTGAAGAACTGCTGGCAGCGTTATTCTCAAAACTTTGTGTATAAATGGCCTGTCAGTCCTCTGCCCCCATCCTCTGTTTCCACGGGGTTTGGGAATGTGATGTTTGGAAAGAGTTACACTCACAGTTGCTGTGTGTTTGTGTGGTTATTTTCAGATGAGAGACGTTCAGTTCAACCATCTAACCAGGTTCATCGGAGCCTGCATTGACCCTCCCAACATCTGCATTGTAACAGAGTACTGTCCCAGAGGCAGCCTGCAGGTAATCTCCACCTTCAGTATTTTTACGCTTTTATACTCTATCAATGATGAAAGGTATGTCAGTCGACTTTCTATCAGTGTTGGATGGTGGACATTTTGCAGCCTGAAGCATAAACCTGGGCCCTATTTTTACATATTTTGTTGTCGTAATGACTAATAGCTCAGAAAGTTTTGGGGTTGTTTCAGTAGATTGTCTCAGCTAGCTGCATTTGAACAGTGTGTCAACCAAAAGGGCTTGTTTTTGCCACTGACAAGCAAAGATTGTTCTTTGAAAGTGTCTGACGATGATAAGGATTCCTTCAGAGAGAGACCTCTTTGTGAAATAGCTGTTAAGTGCAGCAGGTCAATAAAAACTATTACACTGATCAAAAACTTTGCCTAAATAGTAAGGAAATTCCTGAATCTACACTCAAATCCCATGTTTTTGGGGGATTTTTGTGGGGACTTTTCAGCCGTTTTAACCAAAATCTGTTTTCAGTTTTTTCACTTTAACAAACAAAAATCATGACCAAAAACAAAACCTCCTCAGTATCCTCAATTTTTTTTTATTAAAAATGAATGTGAGACGGTTTGTCTGCTGATATTTTTAAACAGATTTTTTTCTTAATACATGAAAGATGCAAAGTACAGTCTAATGAACCACCAAATAAAACGTTTCTAAAATAAACCCACTGCTGGACTTTACTTGTTGTGCCATGACAGTAAACAGTCTTGTCAAACTGCTATTCTTGGCAGAGTTTTCACTGAACTCTGCCCGCTGAGCTCTACAGGACCCACTGACTTCACCTTATTAGTCTACAGCCAGCTTATAGTATGTGGTGAGCTCACCTTTGACATATTTTCCTGTTTGTTTTATTTTTGATCTGTCCCTTTTTTAATTCCTAAAAGAAATACATAAAGCCTTCAGTGAACTTGCTCCTCACCTGCGATTCATTCTTCCAACATGCCAGCAGCTTCTTAAAATGGACGAGCTGGAAAATGATGGAGAATGTAGTCATGGACTTCATCAGTCAGGGAAGGACTTAAGTGTAAAACACAGATAGCTGCAACTGATATGATGTGCCTGGATGTCAGAGCTGGACGCAGATGCCAGGAACTGACCAAATGCAGGGCCTTTGGGGGTTATTCGTTGACATCCTGAAGGATTAAAATAATATATTTAATCAGGACTGAGGATGTTTCATTTAGTCTTAAAATAAACCTTGGCTGCTGAGAAGTTCTTGGAAAGTTTAAAACATATCACAGAAGCTATTTTTTTCCTTGTCTATAAACATTTTTCACTCTGTTTTTTGCTTTTTTCAGGACATCTTGGAGAATGAGAGTATCAACCTGGACTGGATGTTCCGCTACTCTCTGATCAATGACATTGTGAAGGTACGTAGCAGTCAGACTGAAAGCGCAATAAAGAGAAAACAGAAATCGAAGGCAGGATTGAAACTTCGATTCATTGATGTGTTCATATAAATGTTTTTCTAAAAGGTCACCTTTCAGTGTTATATTAGATGCTTTGTGAGCCTAAGAGACACAGAAAAAATGTCTCAGTTGCCATGGTTTCACATGGAGAGTTTGTGAAAGAGTGAGTAAAGGAGAGAAAAAGAGCCAGAGGGACCAACAAGCACAAAATGTATTTTTGGCACAGCAGACTGGATAAAACTACAGTAAATATTAAGATAGGACAAAAACATAATCATAAACTTTGCTAAAATTTCCTTCTGTCTTAATCAATCTTACTTACTTTAGAATCGATCCAAACAAAGAGCTTGTGTCAGCACAGCCTCTCAGATGGACTCGACATGCATGATGAATCACTCCACGGAGATAGCAGCATGCTGCAGAGAAGTAATGGTGGTTTGGGGATGTTTGACTCA